>WSTL01000401.1:0-13792 GCA_019616975.1 Serendipita sp. 396
CGAGGTGGCATCGAAGACCCTCTCTAGTATGAAATCGCGCGCTCTATTGTCACCACATTCGTCCAAGGCATCGATGAGCAGAACGAGCGGGTGTGGTGGATGGTACTTTAGCGATTTAAGAAGTCTCGTTAGGAGTTCTCCACCCGTAGACCGCGGTGTTATCTGTGGGTCCTTCCTCAATTCTTCCACCACCAGTTTCCTAAACGGTCCCCACATCTCCGCCAGCTGGCACGTAAGCGTTGGCAATACATATTCAGGATTCCCAAGCTTTGGATCGTCGCGCCTGCAGAAGAAGCTACCGCCTAGTTTCTTCTCTGCATGAAGCCGAGCGCATATCGAGTTCGCGACCGATGTCTTGCCGATCCCAGGCATTCCGTAAAGCCATAATACGTTTTTGGTAGCACTTCTCTTTCGCAGCGGAGCGGTGCCAATGGGCTCGACTGCCCATGTCACAATCCTGTTGATAGGTTGCTGGCGTGTACCTTCCATGCATTTACGCTTGCAGTTGTAGCCGGCGTCCGTTGGTCTCAGCCTCTCGAGGAGGAGTTTTGCGTCTAGAATAAGAATATTATTAAGAATAAGGACGAACTGTGGTACTTTCGTATTTACCAATATCCTTGGTAGTTTTCAGTGTCTCGACCTCGATCGCCCGGTCGAATTCCACTGCGAGATTGCCCAAACCGGCTTGTAACTCGTCCGCCCTCTTTCTATCTACGGGGGATATGGCTGATTTTGTGAGTCTCTCTACCAGATCGTGAATATTCGACGATTAACCGACGATATCGAACATACGTACTCATGAAGCTTTGCTGAACGTAGTTGTACGCAAAGTCGGCGGTGTACGTGACAAGGTCATCCATTTGCGTGATCACCGTTTTGAGTAAGTCCGCATCATCATAAGAGACTTCGTCCGCCTTCTTGAAGAATGGAAGTAGCTTCTCGATTCGATTAACTAGATCTGAAACTTGCTCATCGTACTTTTGCTGCTCGCTCAACAACTATTCGAGAGGCATGAGTTACAGGCTCATAATTGAAGGAGAGAGAGACATGCATCGTACGTCACTCTTATGATCGAAAACGCCGCTTTAGCATATGGATTTGCCTACGGGAGATATTCAATAGTTAGAGATAGCTGGTAATCCAAGGACCGACCTCAGAGGCTGCGACGCCGAGTTTGAGCGCAGTATCCACCGATCGCATTGTTCTGTTTGTCTTTAGTTGGCTATAGTTCTCCATTGCGACCTTCACTCGATGTAGAGCTTGACGCACTGTCTCCGACTTTTGTTGCCAGTCAGTCTATGGTTCCATCTGTAGTAAGTTCGAGACATACAGTCTGCGAAGGGCGAAATATCAACGTCACGATCGCCGAATTGTCGTCAAAAATGACTTTTTCTAGTTAAATAAGTCACAAATCCACGACTAATGGCGATTCGCACGTACCCGAAATGGAGAAATGAGACGTCGTTGCGCTTGATGGTCCATGACTAATGCTCTGACCATCGAATTCAAGATACTCTTTGCTGATTCTCTGACAGCTGATATCCTTAGTCGTCTCCTCTTTTCCCAGCCCGAAGCTACCGACAGCAACGCCTGCTTTGAGGGTAACGGAAATACTGCCGCTAGCAGGAATCTCGCTGATCGTGTATGAGATTGAGCCAAGAAGATATATCATATGAGATAGGCGTACCAAGTGTGAGATGGAGTCCATCGGTGGCCAGCGTGCTCGGTCAGGTCGATATTCTCGTCGACATTCCCATCTTTGAGCCGTAGTTTGACACGAAACTTCCATTTCTTGATTCCATTAATGTCGATGTCTGACAATATCATTAGGATAGCGCGACTTCGAGACTGGGAAAGCTAGTTACGATCGAGATACAGGTTGCTACGGATATGTTCGTTAGTCAAAGGCATCGTTCTAGATAGTTACTATATACCTTCTACTTTCGTTACGATCCGAAACACTCATGACCAGCGGGATCGGCTGGTGAGGGTTGGGACCGAGTGCAAGTGCTCCTTCGTCCTGACACCCATTCACCGGCTTGAAGGCCGTGGTTCGCCGCCAGTTTTTTTTTTTGCGAATATGAGTGTCTTTATATGTACCTGGGTCTCTAATCTCTTGGATTAATTACCCGAAATGCTGGGCGGGCAGGCCATCAGAGGAAAAGGGAAATTCTACCACCAAATATAATAACAAGATCGCTGTTGAATTCTGTTGCTAGTAATAGAAGCGGACTTCAACATGCTTTCTAACCGGGATTCAGGCACTTACAATTCATAAATGGACAGCTCTGGTGGCTTTCAGATGTAGTCGGCGGATTCATCGAAGATCTAGGCTCTCTCGGCACTGAATACCACATCCTCTCAGTGCTCTCTGCTTCAAGGACCTGCCTTTCTTTGACGGCGACTGTACGTCACTGTGGGATTTGAGAATATGACGGTGGAATAGTTTCTATGCCGGAGTCACTTCTAATTATCTGTAGAAGGGTCAGAGATTCTTAGTAGGCTGCAGTAGACAATGGCGATGCGCCTTCGAGTCGATGAGAGCCCTGTAGGCAACGTTGGCTATCTAAGGATGTTTGGCCTTGTTTGTGACACGACGTGTCTTCGACTTGACAATCACCCGCTCACTTCGCTCGCAGCATCCAGCTCGAATCGACTCGTTTCTCGCGCCCACCAGCCCATTCCCTTTGGAAGCGCAATTCTCCAAGTAATTGTTGGTCAAAGTCTGAGGGTGATCCCGCCGTCTTCCAACATCCACTCCCACCCTTTGACCGCCGGTCGTCGCTGGCCTCTCCACCTCAGGAGTAAGCGCATCCACTCATTCATTTCAAATTGTAGGTATAAATTCCATTGAAATACTCGAATTATACAGCGAGCAATAACAAACGGAGGTCGAGCAGCTTCAGTAATATGCTGGCCAACCTGGGCGCTCTGGTCAGTAACCAAAATTCCACGTACATTCATGCTTTTGATTCATTTGATTCCTACAAAGGCGTGTCGAGCTAGAAATCCAATCGAGTCGAATTGGAATCGAACAAGCGGGTGACTTCCTATTCGCACAAGTCTATCTCAATTACTCGTATGACTCGAATGCCACATATATATGTGGTCCATTTGAATTCTCGACATCCTCATTGGGTATACTGCCTCACTTAAGTCTTGAAAGTATGGTAGGGCTATGGACGTGAGCGGGAGCAAGACCGGTGCTAGTATTGGACGAACCTATGGACGTGAGCGGGAGCAAGACCGGTAAGGTCTGGCTACCACTCACGTCCGAACTAAATACATGGACACGCATGGAATACACGAGTTATAACGACATTAAGGGCGATATACCACCGAAGGAATGCATCAAATATCCTACCCCTATTTGTTACGACCTTAGTGGCGACCCGACCAGACGTATCCACCTTCTTATCGAACTCATTTGTGTCGATATCAAACCAAACTCCCCATTTCCGACTTGACCTCCTAAGCCTACCCAAACAAGCGAAGATTCATCTTGCTTCAATGAATCTACAACCATTCCGCCGCCGATTGATCCTATATTTTACTCGTTCTATTCAACAATTCCATGGATAGGTGCGTGTGTTTGGTGGCTCTTGATATTGATCGCAAGACGGGGACAAATACAAAAATAAAATACAGAATCTAAAGGCCACACCAATGGAAAACACAAAATCGGTATATATACTAATGAAATTCACTCGTTATTTACTCCGATCTTGACCTGTCCGTCTGTAGTCACCTCATCGATTATCGGCCATCTGACGTCTTCCTCGCTTTCGGAATCAATTTGGTCTATCTGCCACTGGTTATGTATGATCGAGTTGTTGGCCCGGAGATGATTTTCCACCTCATCTTTGAACGGGTTCTTCTCTGTTCCTGTTGGCCTTACAAGCTGCCTTGGCCACGAAACATCCACCTCCTCTCCATCCCAATATCCTCTCGGCTCCAAAATATCGATCAGTTCATTGCACACTGTCTTCAGCTCGCCCCTGTCTACCTTCTGATAGTGTGGTCGCGGATCTTGGCAGCTGTAGTCTCGGCTGATGACCTCGTCCCAAGCATCTTCAAATTGTTTGTGAGACTCTCGAATATACTCGATTAATCGACGGCAGGATGGTCCAAATGGCCTCAGCTCCTTTGAAGCAAGGTAAGTCTTTGCATGTTTCAGTAGGCCTAAGAGGTTAAATGGCCGTCGATAACGAGGTTCATGGTTGATATCCGCCCGAACGAGCTCGATAAGCAGGCGGATAAGTCTGACCGGGTCCTCGCTGAGGTTGCGACAAATGGAGGTGAGATATTCAATGCATTTTGTCGATGCTGTATGATTGCTAACTGAGATAGTGTTTCCCACCAGTATGTCTGGAATTAGGGTGAAAGACGGAGAATATATCGCTGCCCATCTGTACGAATGATTGAGATGGATATGTGGGAGCAGAAAGTCGCCCGCAGGCTTGATTCTAAGGCGTGTTGACTGCATTTCTTGTTCGATAAGTTTCTGTAGGAATCAAATGAATAAACAGAAAGACTCCTTGTATAGCTTTGGCTACTCACCAACGAGTTTAAGTCGTCCAGGGTTGTACTGAAATAATGCAAAGCGACATTAGAGTGGAAATGAATCCACAGTCGTAGCCTCAACTCCCACAGTGCAGTATAGTCACCGTTGATGAACGGTGGGCTCTTGAGGCAGACTCTACTAAGAGACCATAATGCACCATCGTTGAGAGTACCTAGCTCCATAATGAGCCCCTGCATCGAATTTTCATCCCATTTGACACCCAGAGTTGCAACTGCAATTGCCCGAAGAACTGCACTCTGGATGCTTTGAAACGAGTCCAAGATCCATTTTCTCCGTTTATCTTCCTTATTGAAAGATTTTGAATCAAATGAAGTATCAAGCCGTGCCAAATCGTCGCAGAGAATCTCAACAATCATTCCCAACGTGCTCCTTTTCAAGCTTGTTCCTCCTTGCTCCTCATTCTTTGCCAGCACTCTATCGAGTGCTACTAACACTGAGGCCAACCTTGTTTCTGGGGTTTCCCACTTTTCCCAATTTAGAAATCCCATGTGTCTTAACTCATCCTTCTCCTCGTCTGTCCACTGAGAGTGTAATAGCAGTATCGCTGACGGAAGGGAGGGAGTATTGTTCATACTCCGTAAAATTTGTCCTTGTTGGGGATGTTCTGCGAGGCTTTCCACCCAGTTGATTACTTGAAGACGCCGAGCTAGTGGAGTCGAGGAAATATGCCACAGGGCCGAGTTCCCACGTATCGTCTCCCCTTGGCTCCACGGCAAATGTCCAGTAGATATGACATAACGCACAAAATGATCGCCCGACCTAAGATTGTGCAAAAGTCGAGGCAGAATGCGATCACACGTGTGTACTTCGTCATCGAGAAGTTGATACCAGGTTTTGAGCAGATCTTCTGTCCTTGATGAGATCTCGTTTATCTGGCTCCTCACATTGGCTTCATCATAGAACCGTTGCTTTCTCAGTGTGTCCGAAGTGTGGTAGGAGAGTGAATTTATCCAGGCACATAGGAGACGAGCAGGAAATTGGGGGTTGTCCACGTCCATATCTTTGCTACCTAGTCTGGGCTCAATGATCATCTTCATACCCGGTTGGCATAAACAATGAGTCTGGCCAGCAAACTCGACGAATAGTTCCTCGCTGAGATCGCTGTGCTCTACAAATGCCTTGTATATGGTCCCCAGGGCATGGAGTATCTTGGGCCAGGGTACGTTGCTCCAAGCCGAGGAGTCTTCCGCTGTATCTACGAGTGGGGAAAACCCATTAATGAGCACAAAAAGTCGAGTGTAGACGTCGGGTGAGATCGAGATATGATTGGACAACCAAATGAGGGAATTTCGCATCAAGCTCTTGTCTGGACTACGAATATAGACGTCGTCGCGTAGGCTTAACGAGTGCTGAGAAAGGAGCGTGTGAAGGTTTGTGAAGAGACGCCGAAACCCTGATGCATGCCTACTATTCGCGGTAGCCCCAGCTTCCATTTCCTTATCCGATTGGGATTCATGCGGCTTGAGCCAAGTGAACCGAGATAGGATCATCGTAAGGCAATGGAGAACGGCGTATATCCAACCCGCCAGAGGCGTCCGGTACGGACAGGATGGGCAGAATACGGCCAAGGTCGTGGTGATGACGTAGAATAGTGCAGCGAGCCCTCCACAGACAAAAGTGACTCCAAATACGGAGTGATGCACATCCCACATCCACACAATCAGCCCCACGAAGAAAAGAAGAACGGAGAGGTGGAGAGCGACGGGAAGTGCACCGATGATCGTGTCCATATTCCAGTCTTGCCGACCTTGGTATCGAAAATGCCTTCGCTTCACACGCTCTTCGGGCGTAGATCCAGCGCGCCTTGTCACAGCACCGTAATCGGTAACCCATTGCATGGCGAGGACGGCGGCAAGTGCAGTCGCGATGCTTAAGCATAGACTAGCAAAGAAACAACAGTTGACGAGTATCGATCGGGTCGATGGGTGGAACTTGGGGGGAGAATAGGGTTGATGTGTGCCATTTGCGAGGTTGTTCATTAAGAATACAACTGCATCGACCAGAATGTCTGTGCTGTCTTGCTCCAGTAGAGCTTTGCTATCGACGATGAGAGTGATGAGAACGGCGGAGAAAATGGCCGCCTTTTCAGTGTCAGTAGTGGCATATTCCAGCATGAAGGAACTCACGAATGTGAGGAGCATCTGTAAACTGGAAGTCCAGTCTTCCACTGCCTCATTATCAATCGTATATGCCTCATTGCAATACATTTCGGCCACCGTATTCTCGTCAGGAAATGGACGGTCGATTGGCGCCGCTTTCAAGAATGTTAGACGGCCAAGCAGTATGAAATGATCGCTAATAAAGGGACTTACTTGCTTGTACTCTCCTTATAATCATCCTGTTTGACCGCTAGTTGACCCTAATGTGTTCACGCAAGCAACGGTTGAGTCTAAGGTTTAACTCCAACACAATGCCCTCGCTTGAGTTCAGCCCGTCAAGCATACCCCTATTGATCCCTCGAAAACAATCTAGCCAATTTTTCTTCTGATGATTCGTTTAAAACTTCTCGATTTCTACCCGCATCGACAATACATGACTAGGCACGGGTTAAGACTACTTAGATACACGAAGTCTCGTCTTGCTTCAAAGGAGCTACGTTCATATACATTTGGACCATCTTGCTGCCGATTGATCTGGTATATCCGGGAATCCTGCAAACAGTTTGAAGATGCTTAGAATGAGGTCACCACTCGAGATTACGCTTCCAATGATCCGCGACCACATTACGAAAGGGTCGACAGGGGCGACCTAAAGGCAGTATGTGAGGAGGTGATCACCATTTTGGAGCCGAAAGGATACTGGAATGGGAGGAGGAAGTGGACGTTTCGTGGCCACGCCATCTCCTACAACGGCCAACGGGAACAAAGAATAATCCGTTTATGGAGGCTGATGATCAGGTCTGGTTCTACAAGTCGAATGTGGATGATGGACAGGAAAATGGAAATGGCCTAAAAGGGGAGAATAAAGTCGTTCCACCGCACTCATGAGTGAAGATGGAACTGAAGGGAAAGAAGAGGCAGCGGTCGAGTGAACGGAAGGACGACGACCTGCACTAACATTCTTCGAATCCCATAGTTGACTCTCATGACTCTCCTTATTTCGGTTATTCAAGTGTATTTATATTCATTGTTACCTTTTGTTGATGCCGAATATCACTATCTTCTCAGTGTTTGCTTGTGACGATCAGAGGTTGGACCTTGGCCTCTGACCACATTTTGCTTGACTTCCCTTGAACCTCTGGAAACGATCGCAAGCGAGTTCCATTTGAATAGTCATTCTACTCACCGACTCTTTGGCTCCACCATTTCTACATATTTTAGTCCTTCTTCGACCCTTCATCGCAATTCTGTAGGAGAGGAACCTGCTGCTGTTACGGAAGACTGAACGTCCAAGTCGTGGATTATCTATCCTAGTGCCCTGATTTGTCTATTCCATTTCATTCTAACCCCATTACGCCGCGACAACTCCATCCTTTACTGCGATTTGTTACGACGAGGCAGCAGGGTTCCGCGAGCATACCATTCCTATCTTCGCCAGACTCTAATTTTCAACTGTATAGCAGTGTATTGCAAGTACTCGAAAAATTCAAAGCGGGAACAGACGACTCGTCCTTCTAGCGTTCATACACGTAACGGTGTTGCTGCTATTACTGCCACTCTAGCAATACCTTTGCCTTGTTTGTCGGTCGAATTACGTCCTCTTCTCTATCTCTCCCCCACCCTCCCCTCTAGACTTAGAGGATAACGGCGGGAATATCCTACGAAAGGAATAGAATAGAAAACGACGGACGACGGACAGAAAACGGACCACCAGATTCTCGTTCCGAGTCGACACAGCTAGTGGTACCTTCCAAAACTACCGTGTTTACTCTTCCATTCCACTCCATTCCACTCACCCACAACCATCCTTTCCTTCTTTCTCACTCGTTCCCGCTCTCGCTCTCGCTTTTTTCACACATACTTCACGCCCACGTACACACACACACATCCGACGCGTCCAAAAACTTCAACATCCTCCCGACTTTTCGTTAATTTTTTTTAAAATATATCCTCCTTCGACCCACCCCTCGACAACAACAACAACAACAACAACAACAACAACAACAACAACAACAACAACAACAACAACAATTATGCCACCAAAGGAACCAACAAAACATCAACTATCGCATCGACTCCAATTCCAATCCCACACTCCAAACTTTCTAAAGGCGTTTCAGGCGCGTGTATCCGGTCGACCTCTACACGATGACGAAGAGGACGAAGATGACCCGAGAGTCGTGAGTGACGAAGAGGGAGGAGGGGTTGGCGGTGGGAGTGGTGGTGGAGGTGTAAAGTTGGACGAGTTTGGACGAGAGATACGAATGGGGAGTGAAGAGCGGGAGATGCGAGCGAAGAAACAAGGGAGACGAGGAGGTGCAACGGGACCGGAAGGTAGAAGTGGTGGTGCTGGTGCTGGTGCTGGTGACGGAGAAGAAGAAGGAGATGATGAAGCACCGACGATTGTGGTCCTTAAAGAGGGCAAACACTTGAGTGCGCGCGAAGTGGAGAACGAGCGTAGACGAGGTTAGTTCGGTCTGGTTTGGCTTTTCTACAGCGAAAGCAAAACTTGCTTTGTTTTTCTTTCTTTCTTTGGATCATATCTTTTCTTACCCCTTTTTCAATTTCATTATATATATATTTACCGTACAGCAAAGGGACTACCACCACTTGCCGAGGACTCCAAAGACGAGGGAGGAGAAGGCGAGACGACGACGATGAAAGCCAGTACGACGACCGGTACGACTACGACTACAGGTAGTGGTACGACGATGACGATGAAAAAGTCTGGGGTTCAATTAGGAGGTCGAACGTCAGGGACAAACAAGCGGAAAATCATCTCGATACGGGAGGACGACGAAGATGAAAACGAAGACGAAGACAGAGGGGGAAGCCAAGGTAAAGAAGCGGTGGGGAAAGGAGGGGTGAGAAAGAAAGTGAAGAGAGAGAAAGACAGAGAGGGCGGGAATGAAAGGCTCGCGAAGGCAAAAGCCAAGGGAAAGAAGGAGAAGGAGAAGAAGAAGGCAGGCAAAGGGTTGTTGTCGTTTGGGGATGATGGCTAATAATGGCAGGCAAGCAGGCAGGCGAGCAGGCAGGCGACGCTATTGGTTGTTATGATTATTTTATTTTGTTTCTCTCGATGGAATGTTCCTAATTGGAATGTCCTTACTTTGCCTTGCCTCGTTGTCTGGATTAATGCCTGGATGCAGCGTCTAGACGAGGCGTCGCGTCGGGTAAGACCACGATGAGGGAGGGAAACCGGGTAAAAGGACGAGACGAGGAATAGATGAAAAGGTGGGGACGGGTACTATGGACTGAAGTAAATGGGAGTTACGTTACGTAGCTTAGCCTTACATTACTTAGCCGTACGCGTTCATTGGGCGTAAAGAGGCAGGGGTCCAGTCGGGTCGCGCGTCGCGTGGGTGGGTGTGTGATATGCGATGGCTGTGGTTGGTTGGACCTGTCAATGTCATTTTATTGCTGTCATTTATTGCTGTCGATGGATGGTCGATTTGGGGGAGATGCCTGCGATGGGATGCTGTCCAGTCGCGTGCCCATTATTACCATCCATCCATTCCATACGACATCCATCGTATCTAGAAGTCCAGAGCAATTCCGGATTGTAGAAAACCTTTGACCATTTTTATCTGTACTGTAGTATATTTGTTTTCTGACGAAGAGGACGGTAAGGACTGTTTAGAAGGACCGGTTGAGGTTGGTTGGTGGTGGCGTCCGGGCGGTGGAGTAGATCAATGCCCATTGGATGGGATGGGGCTGGAGCTCGAGTGGAACTGGAACCAGAACTTGGGACTGGTGGGACTGGGAGAAGGGTACCCAGATTGGGTAAATGGCTAGACTGCGGGCCTTGCGCTATCACATGGAACATCTTGACTTGGGGGTTTAATGATCCCCATTAATCTACGCAGACTTGGATCTGGCTCTGGCATGGCATGGCCGGCTGTGCCTTTGGTCGTAATGCCGGCATTCCGTAAGAGCTACGTCGTGTCGTGTGTGTGTGATGATGAGCATGATGAGCATGGAACTTTCCACTTGTCACTTTCGATGGGGATGGGGATGGCGGGTTCCCCCCGGGTCAACGATCTTACCGGTCCCCTTATCTCCGGGAGAGATAGATAGTGGGTACGAGCAAACCTGCATCATCAGTGTGAGAGTGAAAAACTTTGATACGAGATACGAGATACAAAGATACGAAGATAAAATATATGTATGTATTTTTGATGCGATCAGAATGCTCGATATCGACCATATTGATCGTCGTATATCTCATCATACCACACACTGAGGGCGGTGAGGCTGGCTACGACGACCACGACGACGAATTATCAGAGGAAAATATAGTAGTATTACCTTTCCGTCGACTAGCTGTAAAGTGGATTCCTAGATGTTCCGAGCCGCCTCGACTGGTCTCGTCTCAGTCTTCGCGAGTTCGTCGTGATACATATATGTCCAAATACAGAAACAAAGATACCAAAATCTATGAGATTGCACGCGATGTGCTCCAAAGGGCGGTGAAGGGGGAGGACTGAGTTGGACTCGTGGAGGCTGCTTCGAAAGCTCGCGTGCCTCAAGTGGTCCATATGGTCACTCTCGTCTGGGCATCGAACTCGGCGGCTCCTTCTTATCGCCAGCAACAGATGGATGGTAGTACCTTTGGGACTCCTTGTGCGGAGTATATAAACCCTTGGGGGGCTCGCGCCTTGTGGATCCTTCGTGAACTGCTTCACCCCCCTTCCCCCTCAGCTCTTCTCCTTCTAGCTCTCTCTAGCTCTCTCCCCATTTCTTCTTCTTTGTTTTGTGACTTGTAGGTCGAGGTTTGCACTAGAACATACACCTAGTCGATAAAATCTCCCTCGTCACAATTCCCACTCCACTCCACCCCACCAACCCTTCATAGTCGTACAACCAACCCAACTCCAACCACTCTCCTCTTCTCCTCCTCCTCCTCGTCATCATCATGTCCGATATCGACAAAAAGGAAAAGACCATCGACCATGAGGGCGAATACGAAAAGGCAGGCGTAGGTGGCCACGGCGAAGCGAGCGCATTTTCGCATCAAGTAGCCGTAGCCGAGGGCGAAAAACTCTACGACCCCAAATCGGAATCGATTTGGACTCGGTTGGGCCTCACGTTTGAGTCCTTTAAGCGGGCTCCTGGGACCACTGGGTGAGTGTTACCCGCCTTTCCATTATCCATTAACTCCCCCATCCTCTCTCGATTCTTCGTCTTCCTCCTCTTCTCCTTCTTCTTCTTTTTTGTTTCCATCCTCCCCGCCTTTTTGTTTTTCGGCGGTATTACGTCGTGAGAGGAGACGCCAGGGTTCTCTCATATCCTTATCTCTTCTCGACCCTACCCCTAACACCTTATCACCGACCAACACCCCCATTCTTTCCTTCCTCCTTTAAAATCTAAAACATCCCCAAAAAAACCATATTCTAACACCTTTTTTTTTCCCCTTGTTTAGTGGTCAAATCATCGCTGGAGGAGGTGCCGAACACAATGAGCTCTTACACTATGAGAGTGAGTAGACGACCCCAAAAAAAAAATTAAACAGGTGTCGGTATTAACAAAGGCCTTCGCTTTTTCTGAAATTAGACCCGATGTTGCAGCAAAAGATGCGCCCTCGTCATTTACAAATGATCGCCGTCGGAGGGTCCATCGGTACCGGTCTCTTCATCGGTTCAGGTGGTGCCCTCGTCCGCGGTGGACCAGGCGCACTCATCCTCGATTGGATCATCATCGGGTTCATGGTCCTCATGACCTGTCAAGCCATTGGCGAAATGGCCATCCTCTACCCACTCTCCGGTGGCTTTTACGCTCTCGCTGTACGCATGCTCGATCCCGCTTGGGGTTTCGCCATGGGTTGGAATTACGTTCTTCAATGGGCTGTCGTTCTCCCGCTCGAAATCACCGCTGCCGGGATAACGGTGGCGTATTGGCCTGCGGCGAACAATTTACCGCTCGCAGGGTGGATCACGATTTTCTTTATCGCCATTATCCTCATTAATGTTTTTGGAACGTTGGGCTACGCAGAAGAAGAATTTTGGTCCTCGTGTCTCAAACTCTTCGTCGTCGTCATGTTCATCTTCATCGCCCTCGTGTTGGTGTGTGGCGGTGGCCCTTCCGATGGAGATTATTCGACGTATGTAGGCGGGAGGTATTGGCACGATCCTGGAGCCTTCTCCAATGGCTTCAAGGGCGTCTGTTCCGTCTTCGTCACGGCTGCTTTTTCCTTTGCAGGAACGGAACTCGTCGGACTCGCCGCGTCGGAAACACCCAATCCTCGAAAGACCATGCCGAGCGCGATCAAAAACACCTTTTGGCGCATCACCATCATCTACATTCTTTCCCTCCTCATGATCGGTCTCTTACTTCCCTACAACGACCCGGGTCTCTTGTTCGCGAGCGGTGGAGACGCCGCTGCATCGCCTTTTGTCAGAGTGTTGGATCGGGCAAAGATTGGGGGGATCAATCACCTCATCAACGTCACCATCTGTATCTCCGTTCTCTCCATCGGTCTTTCGTGCGTCTACGGTGGTTCCCGTACGCTCGCGGCACTCGCAGAGACCGGCTACGCACCTTCCTTTTTCGCCTATGTCGATAAATCCGGTCGACCCCTCTGGGCCGTCGTCTTCATTTTGGCATTCGGTCCCCTCGCGTATATCAATTGCGCCCCCGGTGCGACAAAGGACGACGTGTTTGCGTGGTTGTTGGCTCTTTCGGGTCTTTCGACCTTGTTTACTTGGGGTTCGATTATGCTCTGTCATATTCGGTTTAGAAAAGCGTGGAAAGTTCAGGGACATTCGGTCGAAGAGTTACCCTTCCGAGCGATGTTTGGCGTCTGGGGTTCGTGGATCGGCTTGATCCTCGTCGTCATTGTTCTCATTGCCCAGGCGTATATTGCCATTTGGCCGATTGGCGGGATGAGTGATGATCCCAAGGAAGTCGCTACGGTCTTCTTCCAGACCTACTTGGCGTTGCCGGTTGTCATTGCCTGTTACGCCGTGGGGTATTTGTGGAAGAGGACGACCCCGCAACGAGCCCATGAGATTGATTTGGATACGGGGAGGAAATGTTGGTATACGGTCGAACAGATGAGAGAGTATAGAGCAGAGTTGGCGGCGCAGCCGTGGTACAAGAAGACTTATAG
>WSTL01000403.1:0-13783 GCA_019616975.1 Serendipita sp. 396
TGCGTATTGTAACCAAGGGCGAGCGTTGTCAGATTTTCCTTTAGATGGGCGATACGTTTCATGGCGAGACATTCGTTAACTCTACCGTAGATGAAGACGCTCGGTGTAGCTCGGTGTATATCGGATTCCGGAACGCCGGGACAATGTTCCTCTCTGAGGAATAAACATGGTTTCACGCCAGCGAGATGCTTCCACTCCTTGCAGACGGCACTAACTCGCTTCCAGTCGTCTAGGAATGGGAATTGATCCGATAGGGCTATTGTTGAAAGAAGATTATCGTATTGGGGAAAGGTTTCGGGTTCACAATAGAGGTAGGGATGTCGGAGTGGGATGACAATGAGGTCGATGATCATAGCCCATAGCTCTATCGGTAGTTTTATACTAAATATTGAACCTTGAAAAGTGGCTAGGAGCTCGTACGCGGTGAAGAAACGCTCATGAATGGCATGCTCACCTCTGTCACTCCTTTCATACCAGGCAGAAGACCAGATGGGCATGTCGAACAGTTGACGAGAACCAACGGTGCAATTAGTGCCACTCTTGTTGACCAGAAGAAATGACAGTCGGATCGAATTGGCGGACGTGCTGGGACAAAGCGCTTGTTTTGAGGTCGGCGTAAAGGCGCAATTGGTACTATTGGTACTACAGTGTTTATCACCACCTAGGCGATGGCTCCCAGTGTTACTGGTTTGCAAAACAACTTATTAGACAAACCAGTCAGAGAAAAGGGTAAGTTTGCCAGAATAGATTGATAGATATAAAACTTGGACCCTTTATGACGCCATAGTGTTTACACAATCACATGGAGGCTCAGTAGTCTTCCCATGAGTCCATGTCGATGCAGGGCCATCATCAAGGAAGGATACACAAAGGAAGTACCTTCGTGACATAATTCATCTTCGGACGAGGTGGCCGCACAGCAACCATTGTGCCATCGACAATCTCGACGAGGCCGATCCCTCTTTCCCGATATTGGGTCCTCAAATCGTTGGAAGTACCCTGTCTCATGTCGTTCAACCTGATCTGAACGGACACCAATCCTGGAAACCCATACGTATCGATCTCGACTATGATCTGCTCGGTTTTCAGCGAGTTGTGATCTGGAGCGAGTCTGAGATGTCGAAGAGAGTCATCAGATGAAGGAACCACTCGGCAGGGTCCCATGCCCATCTGAGATCCAAACGTGATGAAGTTGGGAAAGGTTGAAGACCAAACGTCCTTCTCTGTGTTAATCAATGTCGGGATAGATCCTATGAACGACTCGAGTTGATGGCCATGCTTCATTATGAAATCATATACTGTGTGGTAGTTGGTATGGTGTATTTGCAAATGTTTCAACGACGGGCGCACGAGCTGAAAGCCATCCAAGGAGAAACTGCTAAAAATTTCGAGATTCTTCAAGACATATGACTTGGCAAGCCATACGAACCAAGGCGGACGGTGAGTGATACCAAGTTTGGACACTCACCTTCCAAAACGGCCATTTGGTTTGGGACGAATACAGCGACAGACATCGTAGATTTGGAAATATCGAAGGATTTTCGAGAAGGATATTGACAGCTTCTATATTCGAGTGTAAATTGAACCCAAAGGTAAGCGTGGATGCCGAGCTTCGACGAGGACAATGTTGATGATCATAGCCCATAGTTCTGTTGGGAGGTTTATATTGAATACTGATCTCGAAAGTGCCTAAGAGATCGTACGCAGTGAAGGAGAGTTCGTGAATCTCACACTCACTTCCGTCCATTTTTTTATGCCCGACGGAAAACCGAATGGGCATGTTGAAGAGACTATCAACAGCACTACTAGTCCCAGTTTTTTTATCCAATATATCACGGTCAGGTCCAAGTTGCGCAAGTGCGGGATGAAGCGCGCTTGTTGTTGGTCGAAGCCTCCGTATGACAAATCAGACCTCGACTTTGTAGTCTAGTCGGATTCAAATTTCAAACATTCAAAGAGACCATTAAGGTTGGTTTGTACTACCGAGACTAGTTATCGGGTCAAAGCTCAGAGGGGTATTTACTATGAAAGGAGCATAGCAGGGTTCATTGTAGAAGGGTCAGAGATCCTTAGTAGGCTGCTGTAGACAATAGTGAGATACCTTAGAGTCGATGAGAGCCCCGTGGGTAACGTTAGCCATCTGAGGATGTTTGGCCATGTTTGTGACGCGACGTGCCTTCAACGACAACCACCGCTCACTTCGCTAGCAGCATCTAGCTCGAATCGACTCGTTTCTCGCATTCAAATTTAACTCGTTACTCTGAGCTCAAAAGGAAAATACAGAAACCCGGAATGTCGTCTGGCACAAAGAAAGTCGCCCACAAGCGCACCCGTTCTGACGAAGACAAGATCAGGACTCTATCTGAGCAACTCAGACAGTTTGACCCCAATCAAATTGAGCAGCTGACTCGACTCTTGGGCCCGAAACAGAAGCAACCCCGGTTAGAGTCTAGAGAACACACGGACGGCAGTGGCAACGAAGAGGAGTGCGTGCTGAGGGTCCCAGAAGACATCGCAGATACCCCGATCCCAGAATTAAGGGTAACAGCTGCAGAGTTAGAGATTACCGATAGATACTCGAGCGAATTCCAGGCAGCGCACGACGAAGCGAAGAAAGCCATCGAGAACCTGGTAGCGCTCAAGGAGGGTGCGGACCTTTATAAAAGCTCTTCCAAGCAGCAGAAGCAGCTTAGGAAAACGGCTGAAAAGGTTATGCTCCAAATTTGTGCAGCAAACAAAACTCTCCATTCCATCCAACTAGCCCGTCGCTCCACATTGGCCAAAAGCTCGAAGCAGGCAAAGAATTACAGTCGCCGAGTTGTAGAGGATGAGGATGAGGATGCGATTCCTTCGTGTAAGTACTGTCCTCTGCACCAGTCCATGTCTTGCTCCCTTTATTGCACTTGCCGGTTGATATGTAGAGAAGTTCCTGTCGGGAACACTTTCAAGGATACTTGATTACCTACAGATTATGGTTACAGATCCAGTCTCAAGATCGCACTTCTCATCACTTTGGTGATTGGTTGTAATGTCAGCATCTCCGGGGGAGTGCTGGACGACATCAGGTTACGCCCTGTGTCGACTATTTGCGATGATAGGTTATGCCCTGCATCGTTTATTTTGTGCAGCGAAAGGTTACGCCCTGCGCTGTTTGCTTACCAGCGACTCCGGGGGAGTGCTGGGCGATATCAGGTTACGCCCTGTATCGGTTATTTGCGATGATAGGTTACGCCCTGCATCATTTACTTTGCGCAACGAAAGGTTACACCCTGCGTTGTTTGCTTACCAGTAACTCCGGGGGAGTGCTGGGCGATATCAGGTTACGCCCTGTATCGGTTAATTTGCGATGATAGGTTACGCCCTGCATCATTTACTCTGTGCAACGAAAGGTTAAGCCCTACGTTGTTTGCTTACCAGCAACTCCGGGGGAGTGCTGGGCGATATCAGGTTACGCCCTGTATCGGTTAATTTGCGATGAGAGGTTATGCCCTGCATCGTTTACTTTGCATAGCAGAGGGTTAAGCCCCATGCTGGTTGTCTAGTCGCATCTGGAAGGAACGCGGTATGACGATAGGTTCCCGCTTGCTGTTGTTACTCCCGCATTAATAGGCTATGCCTATAAATTCATGTTGTGGTATTCCAATCTCATTATTTGCCAGCACCAGAGGCCGCAGTACGCTTTCTACGTATGAAAGCTGTTCTAGTACAAACAACACTGAGTGACTCTGAGGATGACACTCGTTCAGGAGAGAAGGTGGATCGTAGCCCAGAAGATAGTGAGGGAGATCAGCTACCACAGCTGAAGGCTCGCGCTTCTTCCATCCTGTCTGATCTATCGGCTTCCCCATTGCCCAAAGCCAAAGCCCAGATCCTCGAGGGATCTTCAAAGCAGTTTGCGATTGATGGCAAACCCAAACTCAAGAGCAGCAACAAGAGGGGCAAGGCGAAATTACTGGGTGAGGATGACGGCCTGGAGTTGATCCAGGACGAAGGCGCGGTGGTCATACGAAGCTCTGAGAGGATTAGACTGGCCATCAAAGCAAAGGATGCTGCAGAGCCTGCAGAGCCTTCCACCTCTACTTCTGTGACAGCCGATGCAGTGCGCGATGCATAATCGGCTGCGGGTACTTGCCTCGAGATAATGCCTGTCCTAAACTACCGATTGCATTTGTTTACCATTCCTTTCCTTCTTGTTCATTGTTTAGTTCCCAACATCAATACTTATTTTCTACATGCAGGGGATCGGCCGCTATCCGAAGCCGAATTGAGAGGTTTAGAGAATTGGGATGTGATGTCTCTTCCTCCAGTTGTTAGACGTGCTATGGACCTCGAACGTATCCCTCCTATGCCGATACATTGGTTCCACAATGATTTCGCCAAATCTCGCTTTGCAAGAGACCTCGCGTGGAATAATGGGAATCCATCATCACCGCATGCCCTTGAGGAAGAGAAAGTGTTCGCAAATTTGTCATGCAATGATTATGGCAATGCATGTATGCGATGGATTGCTGCACTTAAGGAGAGCAAGGGGTATCCGGAGAGAGAAGCAGTGGGGGATGCTTGGAGCGAGATGATCACGGCAATGCTGTTCTCACCTTCGTCGAGCAAATCTCATGATTGGGATGTTGTCAGGGTGTACCTGGATACGGCCCGTGACGTTTGCAAGCCAGTGGGGAAGTGGCCAGTCTCACGAAGGCTCTCTCGGTTGTGGGAAATGGCTGAGAAGAAGGTGAAGGATGAGCTCGTCAATGAGCTGAAGAGCTTTCGAGATAGACTCCATAGTGATTCTATATTTCAGTATGGGGCTATTAGCAAGACCACATCCAAAGGAGGCTCACGCCCATCCGCCGGTCCATCCAAACCACAAGAACACAATCACTTTCGGGGGAACAGGCATGAGCAACGACCTCCAATACAGTGGTGTTTTGTTTGTGGAGGAAAAGATCACACTTCCCGCACCTGCCAAGCAGGTGAACAATGCGATGGACGTGAGATCCTCCTTGTCCGAAGGAAAGACCAAGGCAAGGGGATACACTGGATGCTTCCCAGTGGAAAAGCGTTCTGCTATTCTTGGAATCTCCATGCTGGATGCTCGAACGACCGCAGTGGAGATGGGTGCAAGTTTGGCTCCCATGTCTGCTCCCGATGCCTTGCAGCAGACCATAGCGCCGTGCGATGTGAGCCCAGTGGAAATTAGGCCAGCCCGCCCTGAGCTGTTCAGGTCAATGGACCCGAGCGTGTGGGCCACCAAACTCTCCGATCTTGGAATTCTGGACAATCATTCAACCTTCATTAGCTACCTTACACATGGTTTTTCTTGGCACTCATCCCTCGCTATCGACAAAACTACTGTATATCCTAATCACCCATCGGCAGCAAACAACCCGCACGCAGTCGAAGATATTTTCGCCAAGGAGGTCTCAGCCGGACGTTATCTGGGCCCCTACTCATGTCATGAAGTTGAGACAATCCTTGGCCGTCCGTTCATTTCACATCCCTGTGGTCTCATCAACAAGAGCAATGGAAGGAAGAGGCTGGTCGAGGACCTCTCACATCCCCGCAATTCAAGCACACTATCCCTAAATCAGCTCACTAATATCGAAACTTTCTCATTGGACTGGGGTGGATTTGCCGAAGCAGCGAAGTTGGTCATCGAAGCAAGAGAAGGCGCACAAGGGGCAACCGTCGACTGGGAGGAGGCGTTCAGGAAGTTAGGCATGCGACCTGACGAACTCTGGATGGGAGTGTCGCACATTGGCGACAAGTTTTTTATAGATCGATGCCTGAAATTTGGTGGTCGTATCTCCACTTTCAACTTTGAGCTGCCTGCGGCGGCATTCAAGGCCATTTTCTTGCACACTTTCGATGGGAAGATGGTGTATTGGGTTGACGATGACCTAATTGTCCGGGAACCACTGATCCAGAACAATCCCAGCATCTTCAATACTGACAACTCCCAATTCCAATACACCTTCGATATCCAAGACGTTGTGAATCTTGGCACTTCCCTCGGGATCGTATTCCCAACGGATAAAATTCAACCATTCAACTCATTCGTCAAGTATATTGGCTTTATATGGCGCTTTGACTCCAAAGAAGTCCAATTGCCAGAAGAAAAGCGAACCTCCTTTCTTGCAACTCTATCCACTCTTGCAAATAACAACACTATCTCGCTTGAAAACCTTCGAACGGTTGGGGGAAAGCTATCCCATTTCTCCTTGATTGTTCCATTGGGCCGGAAGAACCTCCGCGGCATATATACTCAGCTGTCACAAATGGAGGGGCGCCATTCGAATCGCCCTAGTATCTGTTGGACATGGAACTCACATGCCATGTCTGACATTAGCTGGTGGCTTGAGACGCTGGCCTTGCCAAACATCAGAATGAAACTTTGTACCAGCCCCTCCCCATCACCTGACTTCTCACTCTACTGTGATGCATCCACATCGTTTGGCATTGGTATCATTATCAATGGGAAGTACGACATGTTCAAGCTGGCCGACAATTGGCGGGACCTCGGCAAAGAAACAAGGGACATTGGTTGGGCTGAATTTGCAGCCGTGGAACTCATTGTTTTCTATCTTATGGGTTTGGAGTATAATCTCTTCAATTGCCATGTGCTCATC
The DNA here is from genome assembly GCA_019616975.1 of Serendipita sp. 396. NCBI lineage: Eukaryota > Fungi > Basidiomycota > Agaricomycetes > Sebacinales > Serendipitaceae > Serendipita > Serendipita sp. 396. The sequence continues at coordinate 6,627 of WSTL01000403.1, forward strand.
CACACCGATAATAAAGGGGTAGTTGGTGCTTGGGAAAGGCGTAGCTCTAGGGGCTATGAACAAAACCAAGTATTAGGTAGAATCATGAGCTATCTTATTCCACGCCAATGCTTCTTATCCCTCCGATACATTCCCACCTCCCAGAACCCCGCTGACCTTCCGTCGCGAGGCATTCCTCACCATGCATACACTCGTCATCACTTCAAGAAGTTCCCAACTGCTTTAGCACATACTATGTACCGCTTCTTTCCTCCTTAGCAATCCGACATAGTCCTTGCCCTTCCACCCACCTTGTACCTTACGTCGATATCTTCATTAATGAAATGCCTCCTCGTCGTCGGAAACCGCCTCGAAGTATATCCGATTACAGCAATGTGGACAAGACGTTGCAGAAAATGAGGCAGGACGTACTATTTGCTGCTATTAAGCGGATGCTGGAGGAAAGAGCAGGGGTAAATTGTAGAGTATGGGACATTTGTGCCAGCTTACTGAGAGTACGAGCAGATAAGGAAGCAATCAACAAGATATACAGCTGGTTTGCGCACTCCGCAGCCATTGACAGCAAGGCCAGCACTCCGTAAAGACGGCCTTGGTATAAAGGCCTCACCGGGAAATCATATGCTGCTCCCTTATGAAATTAGCTCGAGTTCTATTCCCAATGAAGAATGGTTGAAGGCAAAGCAGAAGCTTGACCTGGCTCTACAGCATGGCTACGCACCAAGAACGTGGAAGAACTATGCCAATGGCGCCAAGAGATTCATCAAGTTTGCGGAAAGTCTTGGTATTCCCTCAGACAAGTGTTTTCCGGCTGACCCGCAGATGGTCTGCCTGTTTATCGCTCAAGGCTTAGGGAGAACGAGCTCGTCTCTCGCACAATCGAACCTCTCTGCAATCGGAGCATGGCATAGGATCAACGGGATGGAATTTCAAGCACCACCACAGACGAAGGTTATCAAAAAAGCGTTGGATGCGCACTGGCCCCTAGAGAAACAGAAGAAGCCGCCAAGGAGTCCGATCGTCCCACAGATGATGTTGGAACTCTTTAATGCATGGAACGGCGGCAGTTCAAGGCAGCGGTGCGCATTGGCACTGGCAATGGCTGCATGGAGCGGCCAGATGCGCCTAGGCGAACTCATGCCAGAGTCGCAGAAAATAATCGATGCTTCTAGGTTACCACGTAGAAGTAATTGGCAGCCCTCCGACGATATGCCTGGGTCATCACAAATCAACCTCCCTTGGTCCAAGACGAAACTGTTCAAAGGTGACACCGTGTATTTGATGAAACAGAAAGCACCGCTAGACGCTACGCTGGCTATTACAAATCACTTTGCTACCTCGATTCTCTCAGACTCGGCCTTTCTCTGCAGCTTCAAGGAAGGCAACAAAATTTCAATCATGGATAAGAAGTCGTTCATGTTTCTATGCAATCGGGTGTGGAGTCGCATGGGAAGACCTAGTATAACAGGACACTCATTCCGCATCGGTGGTACGACGGCTCTCCTCTGCGCAAAAGTTGACCCGGCTATTGTCAAGAAGATGGGGAGATGGAGCTCGGATGCATTCATGCGATACTGGAGGAATAATTTGGACATATTCAAAAACCACGTGACGGAGATTGATTTCGGTCTGACAATATAGTGGCATCCGTGTCACATTCCCAACCGCATATGCAACCCAACCCGAACTCTTTACTCATGCCTTCCTCGAGCGATGGGGGCCCTTTGTCGCTGGCTCATGCGTCCGGCGTCTTCAGCGACTACGCTGTTTGGGTGACCGCCGGTCGCCGCTGGCCGCCCCACCTCGGGAGTAAACGCATCCACTCATTGATTCATTTGAATTGTAGGTATAATACCAATGAATAATTGATATCAAACAGCGAGTAATATCGAACGAAAGTCGAGCAGCTTGTAGAAGGGTCAGAGATCCTTAGTAGGCTGCTGTAGACAATAGTGAGATACCTTAGAGTCGATGAGAGCCCCGTGGGTAACGTTAGCCATCTGAGGATGTTTGGCCATGTTTGTGACGCGACGTGCCTTCAACGACAACCACCGCTCACTTCGCTAGCAGCATCTAGCTCGAATCGACTCGTTTCTCGCGCCCACCCACCCATTCCCTTTGGAAGCGCAATTCTCCTAATGACCGTCAGTCAAAGTTTGAGAGTGGTCCCGCCGTCCCTCCCATATCCACTCCCACCCTTTGACCGCCGGTCGCCGCTGGCCGCCCCACCTCGGGAGTAAACGCATCCACTCATTGATTCATTTGAATTGTAGGTATAATACCAATGAATAATTGATATCAAACAGCGAGTAATATCGAACGAAAGTCGAGCAGCAGTTCCGAATACCACATCGTAATGGAGTGGCTATCAAATAGCAGCGCATTTCGCCAGGACAGAATTAAACGAAGTCATAAAAATCTTTCTCGAATCCAAAATCTATCCTATTTGTGACGATGAACTAAGGTGAAGAGTGATTCTTTGAGAGTTTCGTTCTTTCCTTCTGTGGACCTTGTCAGCTTGACCAAGCATTAAGAAAGCAAGCGAAACGACTCACTACTTATTGACCTTCATCTCAGCTCCTGTTATGTATCGTCGCATGATTGTTCACGAGAGGAAGACTGTACACCGACTAGGACTTATATTCAGAGGAAAGGCTATGGATATCATGATCTAGGAGATAATTGCCAGTATTACTGGTCAGTGGAACGAACTTGTCAGACAAACCTGTGAGAGGGAGTTTAAGTGCACTAGAATGAATTAATAGATATAAAAACTAGACCTATTACAACGCTGTGGTGTGTGAGAATTCGCTTGGAGACTCGGGCGACGGTTAACTAGTCGTCTTCCCGAGAATCCTTATCGATGCAAGGCCACCAACACGGGAGAGTGCAGAGGAGAAACGCTGTCCCAATATAAGTCATCATCGATCTGGGTGGCGACACGGCAGCCATTCTGCCTTCGACAAACGTTGTGCCATCGACAATCTCGACAAGGCGGATCCCTCTTTCCCGACATTAGGTCTTCAAATCGTTGGTAGTACCTTGTTTCATGTCGTTCATCCTGATCTGAACGGACTCCAATCCTGGAAACCCGTACGCATCAATTTCATCCATGACTTGTTCGGGTCTCAGCGAGTCGTGATCTGAAGTGAGTCGGAGATGTCGAAGCGGATGATCAGATGGAGGAACCGCTCGGTGGGATCCCTTGCTCATCCGACATCCAAACGTGACGAGGTTGGGAAAGGTGGAAGACCAAACCTCCTCCTGCGTCTCGATCGATCCAGGAAAGGATACAATGAATGATTTGAGCAGATAGCCGTGCGCTGTAATAAATTGGTGTGCCGCGACTGAGTTTGCAGAGTAAAAATGCAAATGTTTCAGCGATGGACACACAAGCTGAAAGCCATCCAAAAGTAAAAGGCTGAGAATTTCGATCTTCTTCAGCACATATCGACCTGGCTCCCCATACACGTTGAGACGGATGGTGAGTGATACCAAGTTTGGAAACTCGTCTTGTATCACCTTCCAAAACGGCCGTTTGGTTCGTGTCGAGCCGACGGACAGACATCTCAAGTTAGGGAAAGCCGAAGGGTTTTCCAAAAGGATATCAGTGGCATTGGTACCAGCCGAAGTATTGAATCCAAGCGCGAGCGTCGTCAGGTTCTCCCTTAAATGAGCGATACGCTCCATAGAGAGGCCCGGGTTCCCCATACCATGAATGAAGGCGCTTGATGTAGCTTCGTGTATATCGGGCCCGAGTCCTTTGAGGAAGACGCATGGTTTTACTCCAGCGAGCCGTTTCCATTCCTTGCACACCACACGGACCCGCTTCCAGTCCTCCAGGAATGGAATTTTATTCGATTTGTCTATGTTCCAAAGGACTGTCTGGTATTGGGGGAAGGTTTCGGGTTCGCAATAGAGGTATGGATGTCGGAGTGGGATGACAATAAGGTCGATGATGTTAGCCCATAGCTCTTTCGGTAGCTCCGAATCGAGTTCTGGGCCTTGAAAAACAATTAAGAGCTCGTACACGGTGAAGAAGGGCTTGTAAATCGCATGCTCACCCTTTTTATGCGAGGCAGAAGACCAGACGGGCATGTTGAAGATTTGATGATAATCTATATTACTACCAGATCCAGTCTTGTCGACACGAAGATACCAAGGTCGGGTTCAAGCTGCATCACAATTGCCCGGACAAAGGGCGCTTGTTTTCGGGTCGGCAAAGAGGTACAATTGGCACCACAAAGTCTTGATATGCGTCATTTAACAAGATAATAATGTTGTTTTTCATGAGATAGAGTAAGCGTAGGGCTAATGGGTCGGGGAATGTCTACTAATATGCAAGGAGCAGGGTTCAAGATCCGAATACCACATCGTAACGGAGTGGCTATTAAGCAGAACACGCATTTCATCATGATAGAACACCAAGTGCATGAGACATCTATCTTAAATAACAAATTCATACTATTTGTGAAGCTAATCTACGGTGAAAAGTGATCACATGGTCCCCTGTGAGTTAGTTCTCTCCTATGCAAGCTTTTTCGAGTCGGAAAAGTGTTAAGAGAGAAAACGAAACGCCTTACCAGTTCCAGGTCTCTATTTCATCTCCTCCGATCTATGGTAAGCAGGCGCGCACCCATTGAGATCCCTCCAAATATGTTGACTAGGACCCGTAATAGATGGAAAGCCGTGTATACCACGATCTAGTGATGGTTTTTAATGTCAATAGTTGGTGGGATGAGCTCATAAAACAAACTAGGCAGAGGGAGAGGTTAATGCGCCAGAATATATTAGTATATATGAAAGCGAGATCCATTACAACGCTGTACTGCATACGCATTTGCTGCGAGGCTCGGATATTGACTAGCCGATTATCACCATTCATCTCTGTCCCAGCAGAGCCACCAGTAAGGGAGGTTACACCTAAAAACCACCATCCCAATAGAAGCCATTATCGGTCTAGGCGGCGACACGTCAACCGTTGTGCCATCGACAATCTCGACGAGATGGATCCCTCTCTTCCAACATCGGACCCTCAAATCCTTGGCAGTACCCCGCCTCATATCATTCATGTTGATCTGAACGGACTCTAATCCCGGAAACCCGTATGCGTCAATTTCGGCCATGACTTGTTCGGGTCTCAGCGAGTCATGATCTGAAGTGAGTCGGAGATGTCGAAGAGGATGGTCAGATGGAGGAACCGCTCGGCGGGGTCCCTGACCCATCCAACATCCAAACGTGACGAGGTTGGGAAAGATGGAGGACCAAACGTCCTCCTTCCACCTCGTCGGTTCCAGAAAGGATACAATGAATGATTTGAGTAGATGACCGTGTGCTGTAATAAACTGTTGTGTCCCGACCAAGGAGGTAGAGTTAAAATGCAAATGTTTCAACGATGGGCATACCAGCTGGAAGCCACTCAAATTCAAAAGGCTGAGAATTTCGATCTTCTTCAACACATAGCGACCCGAATCCCCATACACGTTGAGGCGGACGGTGAGTGACACCAAGTTTGGAAACTCGTCTTGTATCACTTTCCAAAACGGCCGTTTGGTCCGTGTCGAAACGATGGCTAGACATCTTAAGTTGGGAAACATTGAAGGATTTTCTAAAAGGATATCGGTGGCAGTGGTACCAGCTGAAGTATTGGATCCAAGCGCGAGCGTCGTCAGATTCTCTCTCAGATGAGCGATACGCTCCATAGAGAGGCTCGGGTTCTCCAAACAATGGATAAAGGCGCTTGACGTAGCTTCGTGTATATCGGGCCCGAATCCTTTGAGGAAGAGGTGTGGTTTTACTCCAGCAAGATGATTCCATTCCTTGCACACGGCACGGACTCGTTTCCAATCCTCCAGGAATGGAATCCTATTTGATGTATTTATGTTCCAAAGAAGTTCCTTGTATTGGGGAAAGGTTTCGGGTTCGCAATAGAGGTATGGATGACGGAGTGGGATGACAATGAGGTCTATGATCATAGCCCATAGTTCTGTCGGTAGGTATACACTGAATTTCGAAGCTTGAAAAGATTGTTAGGGGCTCGTACACGGTGAAGATGGGCTCGTGAATCGCATGCTCGCCTTTTTGTTGCCGGGCGGAAGACCAGATGGGCATGTTGAAAAGTTGACAACAATCAGTACTACTGGAGGATCCAGTCTCGTCGACGCGAAGATATCGAGGTCGGGTCCAAGCTGGCGTTTGTGCTCAGGTTGGCGACTTGGTATGCATCATTAAATAAAATAAATACTGTCGATTTTCACTAGCTGGAATAAGCATAGGGCTAGTAGGGTAATATTGACTATTCAAGGAGCTTAGTTCACGTTCACGTTCCGCATACCATATTGTACTGGAGTGGCTATCCAGCAAAAAAGGCATCTCATCATGTCAGAACACCAGATTCGCCAGACATCTATCTCGAATAAGAGGCTTGAGCTACTCGTGAAGCTGAACTACAATGAAGGGTGGTTATACGGTCCCCTGTAAACTTTGTCAACTCGACAAAATGAAAGTAAAATGCCTTATTGCTTCCCGGTATCGATTTTACCTTCTGTAATATATGGTGGGCAAGTGCGCATCTATAGAAATCCCTCTAAATACGCTGACTAGGACTTGTCCCAGGTAGGAAGGCAGCGGATATTACGATTTGGAGGATGATTCCCGGTTCTACTGGTCATTGGGACGAGCTTATTAGACAAATTAGTCAAAGGCAAGGGTAGGCGGGCCAGAACAAAATAGTAGATATGAAAGCGAAATACATTACAACATTGTAGTGTGTACGCAATCGCTTCGAGGCTCGAATCACGACCATTTAATTATCTCCATTCATCTTTGTCGATGCAAAACCACCAACAAGGGAGGGTGCACATAAAGAACGCCGTCGTGATATAAGCCATTATCGGTCTAGGCGGCGACACGGCAACCGTTCTGCCATCGAAAATCTCGACGAGGCGAATCCCTCTCTTCCGACATCGGGTCTTCAAATCGTTGGCAGTACCCCGCCTCATATCGTTCAGGTTCATCTGAACGGACTCTAATTCCGGAAACCCATACGCATCAATTTCGGCCATGACTTGTTCGGGTCTCAGGGAGTTGTGATCTGAAGTGAGTCGGAGATGTCGAAGAGGATGGTAAGGCGGAGGAACTGCTCGTCGGGGTCCCATACG
>WSTL01000404.1:0-13776 GCA_019616975.1 Serendipita sp. 396
AAGGGTGCTATCCACTCAGTCGTGGGTATACGGTTCGTTTACCGAACTGCGGGGCACTGCTTCTTGTCACTATAAAGGCAGCCCCCTCGGAGAGTGCAAAGTCAAGTACTTCATCTACTCCTCATCTCAAACTCAGCGGTCACACTTGCAATATGCCTCCTTCCATCACTATCACCGACCTTGCATCGCCCGAGGAACCCCATCAAGGAAAGCGCATCGTGCGCATACTTATGCACATCTGGCATCTACTCACTGCTGTTCTCATCCTGGTTACCGTCATTCTTGGCCTCATATTAAATCCAATACGCTTGTCCATTCTTTATCTCATCCCCTTTGCTGTCTACGACATCATCTACACCCTCTGTCGACTATTCCACAAGTGCGGAAACCGATTCCTTCTCCGCCGTCAAGAATTTGGCATCTTCGCTCACCTCCGGTTCAGAGCCTTTCTGTACATGGTCGCTGCGGCAATCCCGCACGACACATGGGGCATACAAGAGATTTTTACGATCATCATTTTCATTTTTGGATTGGTCATGTTCATCCTCGGTTGTATCGCCAAAGAAGTTGGGTTCCTTGATTGGGTTCAGGACATAGAAAAGGAAGAGGGTATCCAGTTGTTGAACTCTGATGACGAAGACGATGTAGTGGACATTCTAGTGAGCTCTACACAAGCCAGGTGCGTCGTTCTACCGATTTGGTCACTATACATGTGCTGATACAGCTTTTCCTTCCCATAGAGGAGCCCGTCAAGCGGCACAGGTTTAGAATATGGGCCAGCATGGTCTCTAGGTGAGACCGCTGCAACAGGGAGTATCTCCAAGCACTTTTGAGGGGTCACGACCGATCTTATGTACTCTTTTGGTCACGTTGGAATGATCCGAGGTGGGAGGGTGTGTTTTGTCACGCATAAATGTATCGTCATTCTTCTCATATCCTCAAACGCTTGAGAGACCTTTGCTAAATCATGTTGCTTCGATCCGTTCTACTCATGCTTTGTTCTTACCAATGGATTTCCTCCCAAGAATTAAGGATGTCAACTCGTAGACTGAAATGGAGAGGGGCGGCCTTGTCCCTAAAAGTCGACATGTGGAACTATGCTAGCAATGATGGAGTGTGACCCTGAACAAGTTTCGATCGATATCCTTTATCCACGTCACCTTCTACGTGTACTCATATACGTATACGAATGTGAGGAACAGAAGCACCGCAAGTACCGACTGGAGATATGCCCGTTTACGACCGGCCTAAACTCCGGCTGAGACTGCTACGGTATCTAGAATCTCACTCTTACTATGCACTTATATCATCTCGTTTGACTATTGGCTCCATAGATATCACATTATATCTGATTGAGCGTCTAATTTACAAGTTCCAAACTACCGATAGCGACGTACTCGTGGCCGTTTAGCAACAAATATCCCTTTTCACAGACTCTGAACTAAATCAGCTGTTCCTCCATATGACACTCTTCAATTTGTAGTGTGTACCACCTAATTATAGGTTTCTCCGGTCAGTGATTCTACATCGAACCAGTTATTCTTCCATATAATACTCTCCAACGATCCGCCCTTTCTCGTCCGCATCATCGTCTTTGCCACCTCGTGCCACCTCTGCCAGTTTTCACTATCCTTGTTCCACCACACTACCATATGTAGGACCTCTAGTTTGGGGCAAAACGGTGATTTCGTATCCATAAATCGCTTGGAAAATACGCCAAAGCAATCAAAGTGCTTATCGAGAACGAGGTACAAGTGCTTCAGCTGAGGCCAGGCCTCTAACATGGCAACGAGTGTACCATCGGTTATTTTCTCGAGATCCATCGTGAGAGTGACGGGATAGATCGCCAAAAGGTGCTTGTCCGTTTGGAAGAGTGACACGATGGAAGCCTGGATGGACGCTTGGAACATTCTTCGAACCTGCTCCGACACTGCGTACTCCACCTGGTTGTGCGCCTTCAATAGACTGAGGACCTGTACCTGTGGGGCCTTGAAGTACCTCAACAAATTGGGTTCGCCAGGGCGTATGCGCAGTGTATGGAGAGCGGGTAGGTCCAGCGGACCATCATTTTGTCTCAGATCCGAGAACTGATCTATGTGAAGGACTTTTATGTCCTTCAGAAGTGTAGTCTTGGCTATTTTAGACATGAAGCGAAGGATGGTGACGTTGATTTGGGAAGGGATCTTTGAAAGGGTTTGACTAGTTGCAAACGATTGTTCGGTGTTAATCGTTATCTCCCGTAATTTGGGGAAAGACTCGTACGAAATGTTGTTGATGGAATACATGGTAACGGAGAAAGTTGAGATAGATGGGAGTCGAAGAAGAGGTTCCAGCTCGAATGGAATGTGGGATGTATTGAAACCAAGATATTGTAAACAAGGTTTAGAACGTACTATTACCTCAAATAGGCCCGAAGATGAACCGGTAAACGGGCCTGACGCGTTGATGTTGGCTCCAGGTGAGTATGCATATCCGTGAACGATGAGGGCCCGGAGAGATGTAAAACTCCCCACAAAAATGGTATGGAGAGGAGTTCCATTGCCAACTTGATCGTCAGAGATGAAAAGGGAGCGCCACTGCTCAATTGGCCCAAGTTTGGCGAGCGTCTTGAGCAAGTCCAGGTAGTGGCGCTGCGTGAAATCAAGTGTTCGCAACGTGTTAGACAACACTACATCAAGGGTGGTCTTTTTTGCGTGGTGAAGGCGTCGTTCGAGCCGATCGTGAATGACTTCTGGTTTGCCTGGAGATGTCGTGTCGACCTCCACTTTTCTCCAGAGTGTCGGTAAAGTGAGAAGGAGATGCTTCCATTGCTTAGAAACCAAAGCATGGTTTCGACTTGGTATCTCCCCATCCGCATAGAGCCATTCCAGGATTTCTCTCCAGATTTCCAGCGGCAACGTCCGGATGGGCATTGGCGTGATGGCCGAATCACGAGAGTATAGTCGATTTTTCTGCCCTTCTAAGCAAGTAGAAAGGTATATATGCGTGTGGATAGGTGGAATATGGAAACCGTCTATAATATGACAAGTCGAGGTTGGAGACAAGTTATCGAGAACGGAGCTCGGCGACAGAGCCAGCGCCCAGCGCCTACATCTTATATGCTCACTTCGGGTATTTACTTCGTCGTCCGTCATTTTACTCCCTCATTGTGGCTACATTGACCCATTCGCACTGCAATTGGAATCTATCACAGAGGTGGTCTTTCGTTTATCGTCTGCTTCGTGACAGACAGATAGGACACGGAGAAGTGGCTGGTGTCTGGACCAGAGGAAACCTTCGAGGGTGACTCGCCGTATAGAAATCCAAACTCACCGTTGATCTTTTTTTGATTTAGGCCGGGGAATACGTCATACAGTACCGTGTTGAGGGATCAGAGTGCCGAACAAGGCCGGTGATGGATTGCAATTGAAGAAGAGGTTTCAGTTCGAATGGGAAGCAATATGCATTGAGACTGAGGCATACGGGTTACCCACTATATGCGGTCTCAAAGCCTAATCAGCACATGGTGACCTCGCTATATTGCTCCCCGCACTTTATGAGGAGCGTGCATTCGAACGGAAGCAGCTAGGGAAGTCACGTTGTGAGAGTAAGGGACTTGACCTACTTACTGTAAACGTTCGTTGCCTTTGGGCACGTCGCATGAATGAAATTATTTTTGTTGAGTGATGCAGTCAAAATAGTCAAATTTGTTACCTGGCTACATATTATTTTGCGTGATGGATTCGACCCCAAACCAGCTGTTTCTCCATATAATACTTCTCAACGGCAAATCTTTGCTCGCCAGCATCATCTCTTTCGCCAACACTTTCCACCTATTCCACTTTCGACCATTGGTATGCCAATCCACTTCCATATACATGGTCTCTAGATTAGGAAATAGGGGTGACTTCTGGTCTCGCCATCGCTTGGCAAATATTCCGAAGCATTCGAAGCTGTCGTCAAGAACGATGGACAAGTGCTTCAATTGCGGCCACGCTTCCAGCATCACGAGGAGAGTCGTATTTGTAATCCCCATGACGTCGATGGTGACTGAGATAGGATAAATCGTCAAAAGCTGTCGAGTTTTCTGGAAGAGGAGGTGAGCGAGGGCTTTGTGATCATGCCGCACCATCTTCAGCGATCTAGACTTCCCTCCCTCGTGGGCCCGTGATAGTTTGAGGACCTGTACTTTTGGGGCGTTGAAGACCTCCAAGAGTTGAGGAACGCAAGGAGATAAATGTAGTGTGTGCAAGTTAGGCAGTTCAAATGGGGCAAGGAATACTCCCGAGTTGAGGGCCACACTGATATGAAGCATCGTGACATTTCGTGCATCTATGGTAGTCACGGCCCAGGGCAAAAAATTGGTGATTGTAGCCCTACATTGCGGAAGCGCCTTTGGTGCATTTGGTTTGAACCACCCTGAATGAGCGCAATCAAGCCTCACTTCACGTAGATTGGCAAGGAAATCTTGTGGTAGCATGTGGAAGGTTTTCACCCTACCAGAGAATGTCGTGATTGCTTGCTGTTGAAAAAGAGGTTCTAGGTTGATCGGGAGCTGATCTGTATAGAGGCCAAGGTGCTTCAAAGAGGGTCTGGAGTGTACAGCTAATCGAACTAGATCTGAATGCATGCCAGGTCTCGTCTGCCAGGTGTCATAAACAATTATGAGGACTCTCAAGGATGAAAACTTCCCGGTGAGAACTTCATTCAAAATCAGTGGATCATCACTGTGGTAATCACATATCTGAAGCGAATGCCAACGCTCGACTGGCCCAAGTTTCACCAGCGTTTTGAATAAGTTTAGATAGTGACTGTTGTCGATCCAGAAGGATTTCGATGTGTTAATTATCACTACGTCCAGATTTACGTCCCTTGCGTGACGAAGACGTCGTTCGAGCCGATCAAGAATGACTTCGGGCGGGTGTTGAGTCGTCATGTCGACTTCCACTTTACTCCAAAGTCTGGGTAGACCGAGAATTAGCTGCTTCCAGTGTTTAGAAACGAGTGCAAGTTTGCGGCTCGGCACACCCGTGTCCACGCAAACCCATTCGAAAATTTCTCCCCAAATTTCTTCTGGAAGTGTTTGAGCTGGCATTAACTAGATTATCGTTCAATTTCGACTGTAGAGTCAAGTGTAGCGAAGACTACCTGTTAGTCGAGAGGTGTTCCCAAAAGAGGTCGAGTACAAGGTTGGAAGCCGCATTGAACCCATTCTGACTATAGTACGCTCGTTCTAGCGTAAAAGATCGTTGACGATCTTGACTGATAATAAATTCACGGATAATTTTGGTTTATTTTGGACACCAGTTGATTGTGTGCTGAGCTCTGAGCTGGATCGAGGTGGCGAAAAGTAAGAACAGTCTTATAAGCAAACACAATCTACGTCTAGTTCTCTTGGATTACCGACTCCGAATTAAACCATCTATTCCTCCACGCGATAGTTTTCAACGGCCCATGCTTCCTTGCAAGCATCATATTCTTCGCCACCTCTCTCCACATTCTCCAGTTTCGGCTCTTCACATACCACCACACCTCCATCTCTATCTCTTCTAGTTGAGGACATAAAGGTGTCTCCTTGTGGAGCAACTGCTCGGCAAACCTACCAAAGCAATCAAAGTCTCCACCGAGGACAAGGGACAAGCGCTCCAACTGGGGCCAATATTTCAGTATGACAAGAAATGTGCTCTGTGTGATCTCCTCCATATCAATCGAGAGTGACGTCGGATAAACTGTCAACCGTTGCCGATTCCACCTGAAGAGCAGGTAAGTAGAAGCTCTAGTTGCCTTGCGTACGAGCTTCAACGGCATAGATTCATCTTTTTTTTGCATCTTTAGTAGTTTGAGAATCTCAACTTTGGGAGCTTTGAAGGCTTGCAGCATATAGGGTGCACACGGCCGTATGTGAAGGGTGTGTAAATTAGGCAGTTCCAGCGAGAATTCGGACCCCTCCCATCCTGAAAATCGCTCTATCCAAAGGATTGAAATATTCTCTGCATCGATACGCATGGCAAGTGCAGGTGAAAATCGGAGGAGGGTGATGGGGGATCTTTGAGGGTGATTCGCCATATAGAAGTCCGAAGGAACTGTTAATTGTTACTTGATGTAGATCGGGGAATGCGTCATATGGTACCATGTTGAGGGATCTCAGGGTACCGTACAAGGTCATGATGGATTGCAATTGAAGAAGAGGTTTCAGGTCGAATGGGACAAAATACGTATTGAGACCGAGGTGCTGTAAGCGAAGCTTGGACTGTAATATTGCTTTGAATAGGTTTGAATGCGGACCGGGCGACGTTGCTGAGTGGGAGTATCCATGAATGAAGAGGGCTCGAAGAGATACAAATGCTCCCATGAAAATCTCGTGCAAAGGAATTTCGCCTTGATTGTAATAATCGAATAGTGATAGTGAGTGCCATCGCTCGATTGGTCCAAGTGCGGCAAGCTTCTTGAACAAGTCTATGTAGTGACTTTCTTCTGGTCTCAGGGTCCGCAGTGTGTTGGTCAACGTGACGTTCAAAGTCACCCCCTTTGAGTGGTGAAGGCGTCGTTCGAGCCGATTGTGGATGACTTCTGGTGGACCTTGAAATACTGTGTCGATCTCCACTTCCCTCCATAGCGAGGGTAGGCCAAGCAGCATTTCCTTCCACTGCCTCGAAACCGATGCGTGACTTCGCTTTGGTATCTCCCCGTCCGCATAGAGCCACTCGAAAATTTCCTCCCAGATTTCTATCGGAAGTGGCTTGACGAGCAATGGCATACGCACTGTAAACAATCGTCAGGTCGAAAATCATTAAATCTTCTGCCGCTCGTGATTCGGCTCAAAATACCTAAGGAGATACCTCTAATCTATCAGAAGTGGTGAGGTCGAGAACAAGAGAACTCGGCGTAACCTTTGATACGACGCGCCAAAAGCGCGCTTCAACCATGTCAGAATGCGAGATTCCGCGTCAAGCCCCTTGTAAGTAGAGGCAATTTCTTATGAATGGTCGCTCTGACAGCCAATAGTCAAATTTGTCATCTAGCTACATATTATTTTGTATGACTGATTCGACCCCGAACCAGCTGTTTCTCCATATGATACTTCTCAACGGCAGATTTTTACTTGCCAGCATCATCTCTTTCGCCACTGCTCTCCATCTATTCCATTTTTGGCCCTTGACATGCCAATCCACTTCCATATACATGGTCTCCAGATTAGGAAATAGGGGTGATTCGTCGTCTAGCAGTCGCTCGGCAAATGTACCAAAGCAATCAAAGCTGCCGCCGAGAACGATGGATAAATGCTTCAATTGGGGCCACACTTTCAGCATCGCTAGAAAGGTCTCGTTTGGAATCTCCGTGACGTCGATTGTGACCGATACGGGGTAGATCGTCAAAAGCTGTCGATTTCTCTGCATGAGAAGGTGAGTGGGAGTTTTGTTGCCAACTGATACCCTCTTCAACGGTGTATACTCCCTCTCGTTGTGTTCTCGCGAGATTTTGAGCACTTGAATCTTCGGGGCTTTGATGACCTGCAAGAGGTGTCGGTCATAAGGACGCAAATGTAGATTGTGTAGGTTAGGCAGCTCGATTGGAACATGGAGCTCTTCCCAACCGACGCCGACGCTGATAATAAGAGTCGTGACATTTCGCACACTCATGATAGTCAGGATCCAGGGCGAGAAGTTGGTGATTGTAGCCTGACACTGCGGAAGCTCCCTTGTCAAGCGCCACCCTGAATAAGTACCATCGAGTTTCACTTCACGTAAATTGGCGATGAAATCTTCTGGTAGCATGTGAAAAGATGCCAAATTACCGGAGAAGCTCCTAATCGTTTGCAGTTGAAGAAGGATTTCTAGGTCGATCGGGCGCTGCTCCGTGAATAGACCGAGGTGCTTCAAAGGAGATCTGGAGCGTGCGATTGATTGAAATAAATCCGAAAGTATACGGGATGTCGATGACCAGCCGTTGTGGAAAACTGTGAGAACTCTCAAGGATATGAATCTCCCAGCGAGAGCTATATTCGAGTACAGGTCATCAAAAATGTAGGAATCGCGTACTTGGAGAGAATACCACCGCTCGACTGGCCCGAGTTTTAGCAGTATCTCCAGTAGGTCGCTATGGTCGGTCACGAAGTGTTCCGATGTGTTGTCTACCACTACGTCCAAACTTACGTCCTTCGCGTGGTGAAGACGTCGTTCGAGGCGATCACGAATGACTTCGGTTGGGTCTTCATCTGTCATGACGAGTTCTACTTTTCTCCAAACTGTAGGTAGATCGAGGAGCAATTGCTTCCAACATTTGCAAACAAGTGCAAGGTCTCGAGTTGGCACACCACTGTCTGCGCAAACCCACTCGAAAATTTCTCCCTAAATTTCCTCTGGGAGTGTCTGAGCTAGCATCAACTAGATTAACATTCAGTTTTGACTGTAGACTCCAGTGTAAGAAGGATTACCTGTTGGTCGAGATTACCTGTTGGTCGAGATGTATTCCCAAAAGGGATCGGGTGCAAGGTTGGGCAGCCACTTTGAACCCAACCTATTGTGTCTCTGGGCATACTATGAGCGTAAAATATCGTCAAAACTCTCGAATGAGGATACATTTGCCGATGATTTTGGTGTATCTCATATACCAGTTGGTCGCGCGCTGAGCTAAGGGATGAGAAATGATGGAGACATGCGGCGATCAACTTACGATTTGTCGGGTAAGATCCCATATTTTTTCATCGCAGTTGAGAATTGAACACTTGCGACCTCTTAGGCCAAATGTGGCTGGAGATTACGCCCAACTAGATAGAAGACACCGATTTATGGGCCACGTCAGAGACTACGTGGACGTCGATCAAAATTTGGTATTACGACGTTGAAAAGGGAGTCGCCAAGTATGGATATACTTAATTGTGGGTATACGGCTCTGTTACCGAATAATAGTACAGCGCTTTCTATTGCTATAAAGGTTGGCACCATCCACAGAGCAAACACTAACACTACGACACCCTTAGTCCTACTATCTACCTCAAATCCGAGTGCCGGACTCGCAATATGCCTCCTTCCATCCCTGTCACTGACACTGCGTCCCCCGACAAACCTCGTGGAGGAAAGCGCATCGTGCACATACTCATGCATATTTTGCATCTCCTTATCGCTCTCCTTATCCTGGTGATCGCCATCCTGGAGCTCATCTTTTGTTCATCGCACTCCTTATCTGTCCTTTACCTCATTCCCTTCGCTATCTACGAAATTGTCTACACCCTCCACCGACTCTTCGACAAGTCTGGAACACGATTCGTCCTCAGCCGTCAAGAATTCGGCATTTTTGCTCGCCTGCGATTCCGAGCGTTCCTATACATGGTCGCAGCGGCTATCCCATGGGGGAGATGGCCTACAAAAGTCCCTGTGCGCATCGTCTGGGTTTTTGGGGTGTTGATGTTCATCCTTGGCACCATCGCCAATGAGTTCGGCTTCCTTGATTGGGTTCAAGACGTAGAGAAGGAAGAGGGGATCAAATTGTTAGACTCTGATGGGGAGGAGGATGTGGCGGACATTTTAGCGAGTAACACACAGGCTACGTGTGTCGTTTTCTATCTCTGATTGTTGCGCATGTGCTGATTCCTCTTTCCTTTTCCATAGCGGAACCCATCAGGCGGCGCGGGTTTAGAATATGAATTAGCCATGGTCTCCGGGCGAGGATGCTGCAGTGAACATTATCTACAAGTGCCATTGGAAGTCACGATTGACATAGTTATATACTCATTTGGCTATCTAGTTAATGGTCCTCTGGAGGAGGAGATCTAGTTTGTTCCCGTAAATATGTTCTTATCAGGTTCAAACCCTTTGGGATGCTCTTGATAAGACAGTTGACGGAGTGTATTGGGTGTCAAGACGCTGCTAACTTATCTTGGAGCCGACCGATTCGACCGGTCCGCCTTTCGTTACCTACACGATCTCCAGTGACTAAAATTGCATCAATTTACATTCTATGGATGACTACTCTTTATGGAAGACGCATCGTGCTCTTGGGATAAGCAAACTATGACCATGTTGATATCTCTCGAGTCAACTTGCAGCTTACCAGTCAGCAATATGTTGTTTTACGCAGTATTTCAGTGAAATCAGTGCATGACTGACTTTTTTAGTACGTAAATGGCGTCTAATTGATGGTTGTACTGTAATCCAACATCGCCACGACGACCGATATTGGGCAGTTATCCCATCGAATTTATGGCTCATTAACATTAATGAGCAATACTGATATTGGATGTTCCGCTTTTAATCCGTTCTATGACTGGTCGGATGAGACTCTGTTCTTTCATACCAACGGATTGCCTCCCAAAGGTGAATGATACCTGTGAGTCGCTACTTTCACTCATTTACATCAATGATTGAACCGGAGAATAACGCCTTTGTCATCAGAGTTTGCCATGTGGAATGCGAATGAAACTGGATGTGTGACTCTAGACCAGGTTCGACTCATATCGTTATCCACGTCACGGTCGACGTGGACCCTTGGACGTCCACAACTGTGGATACCAATCGGGTATAAGCCTTTCTATGACCGACACAGTGGTGCTGCAGTGTATCGTCAAAGCTACTCCGGGTAATAGTGTTAAGTCGAGGGGTTGTGACGTTTGCTCCTTTTCCACCTGTTTAGATTAGCATTGAGGACTCGCCTCCAGGTCAGATTGGTTCGTTGTCTCATTATATTGTGGCTACTCGATATTCAATTGAGTTTTTGCACAGCAGGTCACGATGTCCACTGTGGGAGCCGCAGTACCCTACCTTTTCAGACTCAATAGAGTGCAGCGTCTTTTCTTCCCTTAAAGACGCCAAGTTACCTGACCAGCAATACTACCCTTCCAACCCCACCCCCTTCCCTCCTTCCACTTTCACGCATATCCCTCTTTGGCCAGCAACCATTGGACTTGCACAATGCCACCCGTCGTCACTGGCCTGTTGGCCCGCAAACCACCAAGCAAAGCGAAGCGTAGAATTCGAACGGTCATCCATGTCTGGCACTTGCTCACGGCTATCTTACTCTTTGTCATCTTTCTCTTGTGCCTAATAGATGGCTCCTTCCTTTACGCGCTCTACCTCCTCCCTCTGGTCATCTGCGACATTACCTACACCCTCATCCGACTATTCAACAAGGACGGCAAGAAGCAAACGTTCCTCAGCCGTCGACAATTTGGTATCTTTTCCCACCTCCGGTTCAG
Source organism: Serendipita sp. 396 (assembly GCA_019616975.1). Taxonomy (NCBI): domain Eukaryota; kingdom Fungi; phylum Basidiomycota; class Agaricomycetes; order Sebacinales; family Serendipitaceae; genus Serendipita; species Serendipita sp. 396. The sequence continues at coordinate 11,171 of WSTL01000404.1, forward strand.
AGCGTTCCTTTATCAAGCCGCGGCGATAATTCCACTCTCGCAACGGCGGCCTTTCATCGTCACTCAAGTCCTCGCGATCATCGTTTGGGTATTTGGTGTGATAATGTTCATTCTAGGATGTATCGCCAGGGAGGGTGACTTCCTCGATTGGGTACAAGAGGACGAGACGGAGGAGGACGAGGATGGGATTCGGTTACCCATGTCGGATGACGAAGAGAGCATATTGGATAATCGTACGAATGGAGCACGGACTGCGTGAGTGTCCCCCGTCATTCTGTGATTGTACTACCTCTCTTCCTAACTGCGACTTTCGATTTCACAGCGAGTTTTCAGACGCCGTTCGCGTTTAATGAAGGTTCGAGGAGATTTCAAGGATAGCGTGTCTATGTCAGATTTTGCTTTTCATCCTAACTAGTTATGGACAATGATTCATATGAGGGTACACTATTTGCTGCTGGTTTGCTTGATGTTATTAGACACTTTGTTCGGTAGGAGATGGAAGAGTGATGATATGATGTGCAATTTATGGTTAGTGCCAAGTTGGAAGGCCACTTGAGAACTTGGACCCGTTGTTCACACACTCAAAGTGGCCGCCTCATTGATAGAGCCAGTGACCACCCTGAGATCATATTGTTCAAACAGCCTCGACCGAATATCACCATACGCTATTCGCTGGTCGGTTGCTTCTTTTTCTGACGCCTCAAGGGAAACTAAAGGAGGCGGTCAACCTGCTGTTGTATGTATGTATGGGACCATAGATTTATCAGACTTGGACATATAAACTATTCAAGACCGTCGTCAGTTTATATCTAAGGCTGCCCAATTGGCCGAAATGGTCGATAGCGTCTATCGCCCCCGTATCCTAACCCCCTCTATCCTTGGAGACACCATTAGGACATCAAGAATATCAAAATGCCTCCCAGTCTCATCGCAGAACCTCCTCCAGAGGGACCTCGCAGTCGAGCGAAGAGCGTCATCCGTGTCCTCTTCCACCTCTGGCACCTTTTTATTACTCTCCTTCTCTCCCTCACTGTCCTTACAAACTCAGGCCCCGTTTCCGGCTCCCGTTATCTCTACAGTCTCTACACCCTCTATCTGATCCCTCTCATTTTGTACAACCTCGTGTTTACGTTCATACAACTGTTCAAGATCGACGGGAGCCATTTCTTACCCCGGCCCTTAAACTTTGGTATCTTTGCCCGCATCCGGTTCAGAGCGTATCTGTACCAGGTGACCGCAGCCATCCCACTCTCCCAGATATCAGGGCCGATGCCAATTGAAGACATTATCGCGTATTTCGTGTGGGTATCTGGAATATGGATGTTCATCTTGGGCTGCATCGCCAGCGAGTTTGGCTTTCTAGATTGGATCCAGGAAGTTCAAATGGAGGAGGAGCAAGGGGAGGAACATAGGGTCCGATTGCTAATATCCAGTGATGACGAGGGAGATGAAGCGGATCTCTTTGAGAACACGGTAAGAAGGAGAAGGGACCGGCCAAGGAGGGCAAAGACTTTTGTCTGCAATGCCATCCACATCTGGGATCTGCTTACCGTACTTATACTCGTCCCTATCGCTTTCACCAGCTTCTTCCCACAAGACCTCCCATTTGGTGCCTTCCTGAACGCGTACCTCATCCCCATGATGGTCTTCAGTGCCGCCTACGCTCTCGTCTGGCTCAGCAAGAAAAGGGAAGATAACGAAGCGAGAAGGGCACCAAAGACGATCATCAAGACCTTCCTCACTCGTCGCCAATTCGGCCTCTTCTCTCGAATTCGAGTCAGAGGATTCATTTATCAGGCGTTTGCCATCATCCCACGCGCTCGTACGTACTCTCCAGAGGCCTCGTTAGCATGGCTCGTGTGGGGTTCTGGAGTGGGAATGTTTGTGCTCGGGTGTATTGCAAATGAATGCGGCTTCTTGGATTGGATTCAGGAGGAGGAGGGGAAGGGGGAATCAACCATTCGGATGTTTGCCTCCAGTGACGAGGAGGAGGATGAAGAGATCAACGTAGGTGGTCATGAAAATACAGCGCAAGCTACGGGGTTAGTTCGCTTTGCTCCAAAACTGTTCTTGATCTGACCGCCCATTTCTCTACAGCGAACACCCTGATGCGCTCCACGTTTAGACGACATGCCCGCTTGAGAGGACTACCTCCACGATGGGATTGGTTGCAATTCGGTTCGTTTTCATGATTTTGCTTTAGAGTTCATCTACAGTTGCTATCCTATGTACCATAATACTAGACACATCCCATCATCATTACCTTCTGATCACCAAACAACCCAGCAAGGGTCACCTTACTCCTTGTCGTCCCCCGGTTTTTGGCTTGGAGGCCCGGTACCTCTACGCACTTCACTTTAACCCCCCATCCTTGATAAAATGGTGATGAAAATGCCTTATGTTTCGAAGTTGGTGCCAAGTTGGAAGCGGCTTGAAACTTGGAGCTAACCACTTCCGCCTTCATTAAACATACGAACATCTGCTATCGGTATCTTTTAATACACAACTTTCAATGAGACAACGTCGAATCATTTTTGTTTTCAGAGAGCCAATAAACGCATCGAGGTCATGTCGTTCAAATAATCACTAAATACCAATCAACTGTA
>WSTL01000405.1:0-11948 GCA_019616975.1 Serendipita sp. 396
GATGATGAGATAACCTCAACTTAGTTATTTTGACGGTTGACTGCTGACTGCTGATCTGCAAGGGACGAATCGTAGCACCGATTGTCTGCCTTTTCCCTTGAGTCTGCTCTCAATGCCAGGGATTGGTGAAGGTTGAATGGTGCGTCCCCAAACTCTCGGTCCAATCCTTTGGCCGGGGGGTCCAGAACAGAGTTGAGTTGCTCGTGATCAGACTCTATGCGTTATGGAAAGAGAAAACATCCCGCAGCAGAAGAGCACTGAACACCTCAAAACAGCAACTGCAGGCACCAACGTTACGGTTCACTCTCACTCTCGCTCCCGCTCCCTACACAAAAATAACTCTCAATCAATATAATAATGTATAACGTATAACTCCCCCTTCTCCTCCCCTTTCCCCTGAGTAGTACATCAACACCTCAACTCAACTCAAATACGACGAGCAGGTTGGGTTTCGGAACAAGGTTATATTTCTTTCAACAACCTAGAGGATTAACGGCTCTACGATGACAAGTCAACTCGGAGCACGGATATTGTCCAGCACAGACACTAGAGTAAATTTCTTTGGCTTGTTAACCTTTGGATCAGCGAGAAAGAGAGAGCGAGAGAGAGAGAGAGAGAGAGGGGTCAGAAGAGAGAGCGCTATAGGAAAGAGAAGGACCGGTGTGTTCGTTCGGTCGTGGAGGGACCAAGAAGAAGAGGAAGAAGTAGAACAATGTATATCGAGTGCACGAGCACTCGTAGAAAGTGGGTGGGTGGTGGAGGGGGAGGGGACGGGGAAAAGGATGGATGACTACAAAGTGAAGGGTGAACAGTACATGTATGCTAAGGTTAGACCAAGAATGAGAGAAAAGAGAAAATTCCTTCGCAACAAATCAGATTGCGACTTCGCGCACACGCTTTGTACCAATAAAGCGGCGGGCGGTAGATGTATGGGACACACTATAAAAACGGGGAGAGGCAGATGGAGACGACCGAAAGCCCTGTCAGTGTAGATGGAGAAGTAAAAAACGATTCGAGTTCTCGCTCCCTGTTCATATCAAGGGTAGCGTCTAGTCCGTGGTTTGGAAAGGGGGGGGAAAGCAAAAAAGACAAGGGAGAAGATTTGTGTGAGTGTGGGTGTGGATAAAGGAAACACAGTGAATGTGAGCGTGCATGTACGCGAAACACGAGTCCGTTTTATCGATCACGTCTCGTCTTGATCACAAGAGAGTGTGTGTTGATGTTGTAAAAATGAGAGACCAGCAGAAAGAAAGGAAGACAAGAGAAGCCGATTTGTGTAAACCCCACATTTTGGGTGGGAAGGAGAGAGGAAGGGCCGGTAAAGACAGACTCCAGAGAGCACCAAGAGACGAGATGGGATGATGATGATGTACGCGATGGAAACAACGAGAAAGCGACCCGTACGGATCTCTCTCCCTCTTTCCCCCTTTTGCTACGAACCAAAGCCACACGCCGAGTCGGGGGTTCGACCAGGTGGAAAAGTAGGGTTAGGGTGGCGGTGGTGATGGTGGTGGAGGTTTCGTGTGACTGTGGCTCTGATTGGAGGGAATGGCGTCAAAAGAATGGGGAAGTCGTGAGAGAGAGAGCGTGTGTGTATTTCGCATCATCATCGTCGTCGTCGTCGTCGCTTCGTCGCCATCGTCGCTTCGAAGGGCCCATGTCACGAACACTTTCCTACTTCATTAGGCAACATATGCAAAGTCTCCTGCCGGGGACTTTGTGCGTTCCGTGACTCCATGTGAAGAAGAGTCGTGAGAATCAAAGGAAGGAAGGGTGTTCGAGGCATAAGGGGCCAACGCGGACGGAGGAGGTCCACCTCCAGAGGTCGCGTTCGTCGTCCCGCCCGTTGGGAACGAATAAGTCGCTGGGAAATGTGGAGCAGAGTTTGGTCCATATCCAGAAGGCGTGGTGGCAGGCGAATACGGTTGGTGTGTGTTCGTCGCACGGGATGCAGGAAGCGGATAAGGAGCATACGATTCTCGACGAGCATGTGGTGGGTACGGAGCGCTGTTCCCATATGTTGTCACGTCGGAGCTCGAGCCACGAACCGGAGGCGATCTGCTATAGTACGGAGATGCGGTGGCTGCAGAGGCGGGGGAGGGGACAGCTGGATTCGAAACTGCAGATGCAGCAGCTGCTGCTGCTGCTGCAGCGGCGGCGGCGGCGTTTGCCTTTGCAGCTGGGGCGAGAATACGACGACGAGCCTGAAAAAAGAAGCGTTAGGGATTTGCAAATCACCACAATAGTAGCCAACGAAAAAACCAAAAGGATGGAGTGGGGGTAAAAGAGATATGAAAATCGATGAAAATCGAAGAATACGCACATTGATCATCCAATTGGAAACCTGGCTCATGCTAAGACCGGTTTCGGAACACAACCACTTCTTCTCGTCCTCCGTCGGATATGGATGATCGGTATGGGCGAGCAACCATTTTTTGAGAAACTCTGTGACGGGCTTTGGAAGTTTACCACGACGACGTTGTTGAGTACCGACAGCGGCAGCAAGCGTCGCAGGTGTGACGAGAGGGGCGGGCGGAGGCGGAGGAACCATCCTGTAATGATCTTCTGGGCGTCTTTGAGGATAAGGAGCATATGCATTGGGATGATGAGGAGGTGGAGGCGCATGGTGAGCATGAGGGTGGTAATTATTATTGCCGGCGCTGTTGCTGCTACTAGAGTTGTAACCATTGAGCGTAGAGGCAGTAGTGGGAGTAGGATAAGAGGGAGTAGAGACGCGATGGAGCTCTGCTGGAGGATTGATATGGAGTTGGGGCCGCCTGTTATGAGACTGAGAATGATGATCGAGAGCAGGAAGATGGTAAGACTGCTGAGGGCCGTGATGGTGATGGTGCTGCTGCTGTTGTTGGTGGTGATGGTGGTGATGCTGCTGCTGGTGATGTTGAGGGAGTTGATGAGCGGCATAAGGAGAACCATGATGGGGGTGAAGGGGGGCTTGAGGTGGCTGAGAGAGCCATTGGGGGGAACGATTGATGGAGGAACCGTCCGACGTCTCTGGGGAAAGAGGACGGGATAGGTCGTGAATAGGAGGGAGTACGATGGAAGACGGAGCGGTGACGGCAGCCATTTTGGAGGTTAGACTGTTGTTGGCGTTGATGTTGGCGTTGTGGAGAGTCGGACTAGGGTTGTTTGTACCGGGGTTGGAATTAATACCTGAAGAGGTGAGAGAAGTATTGTTATCGATGTTTGACTTGTCGAGGATAGAATCGGAAGAAGTTTGCGTGTCTGCGCTCATGCGACGAAAGGCGGGATAGCTTGGGGGAAATGTATCTGGGTAAGGCTCCGAGGGCTGAATGAACATGTCCTTGCCAGCAGCAGCAGCACCAGCAGCACCAGCAGTAGTAGCAGTACCGTTAGCAGTCACGACGATTCCAGAGTCCTCCAAGGGGATTCGATCGAAATAAGGCTCGTGACTGTTAGAAGGGGATCAAGAGGAAGAAGAAAGGACGAGAAGGACGAGAAGATGGAGAGAGCAAAGTGAGAGCGGAAGCGGAAGTGGGAGGGACCAAGCGAGAAAGCCCGGAGGAATAGGGGGGTAAAGGGGGGGGGCGAGGTAGGGTAGGGTAGGGAGGCAAGGGATGCATTTACGGGAGGGAAGATTAGGCGAAGGGAGCGAGCAGTTTTGTTAGCAATTTGGACGAGAAAAAAGGAGGAGAAAGAGAGCAGAAAAGGACGTACAGTGCAATCTTTGGGTTGGGAGAGGGAGGCATTGAAAGGGTAAGCTAGGCGTTCGACAGGACCGATTTGGACAGGCCAGAGAGAGAGACGCACCGAGTTGAAGAGCGTGCTCGTATATTCCTGAGCAATCATAGGAGAGCTATCTAGGTGATGGAGGACTTGTTGATTGCTTGCGCTTGCTTGCTCGCTCGGTCGCTCGTTGTCTTTGCCGCCTTTGGAGTGGAGAACAGAAAGAGGGTTATAGGTAGGGGAGTGGGGGAGGCTACTCTACTCTCAATCTCTCTCAATCTGTTTGTTGCTGTCTGTCTGTCCAATGTTCTGTCGACAGCAGGTATCGACAGGCAAAGTGAGTGGACGAGTGAGTGAGTGAAAGTGAAGTAAAGTGAGCCTGATGCAGTCGTCTGTCCTAAGTACTCGCTCCGTGTTGAATACACCGAATAACTAAAATGTTTATATACACCAATTATATAGAGATTTATTATAAATTATACTTATTAAATTATAATGGAAAATAATGTAAAGTCTATCTATCCTGATTAGGTTACATTCAGTTCCTGTTCCCTCCCCCCCCTCTATACGAATTTCAACTCGCTCACTCCCTTGCGTGCCTGTTTCACACACACCGAGCGCGCATCTTTCCGTTCTTTTTTCACCTCCTCGCTCCTCCTCCTCGGGTCCGTCTGTCATGGATTCTTCCTTTATTCCCGCATATGGCCGCCACTCCCGCCATTCCCTCGCAACTTTCCTTACCTGGGCCTATTCCTCATCCCTTATTCCTCCATTCCCTCGTACCTGTCAGCCACAAACACAGTCTCTCAAAACGGCGAGTAAACGAATAAACGAACGAACGAACGAGTAAACGAACGAGTAAACGAAAGAGTATGTAGACGAACGAGCAACGGGAACGGAATGCGGGATGCGGGATCCATAGAACGGAGCACAGCGTCCTATTTGGCTGTCCTACCTGCTCTGAACGGACCCCGACGGACAGACGGACGGACGGGCTGACTGACTGACTGACTGATCGATAGTGGAAAAAGTGAAATAGATCGAATACATACTCTATCATCTCACTACCACCACCACTACCACCACTACCCATCAACATCCAAGATATAATTCTCGCCTTTCAGTCTCCGATCACCTATAACCCCTATCTTCCCTCTTTGGTCTGATTGGCTAACGTCTTCTCTCTCTCCCCGACGGTCCCGGACTTGGTCGATGCCATCTACGTACACTCGGTCCCGCTAGACCCCCACCATTCAGTTTCCATCATCGTTATTCACCGCAGCCAATCCCACGCCCGCCTCCTCCTCGGCTTCTACAGCGACCCATGTTTGGTTTTTGCTTCGACGACGACAATGAAGAAGCCGACGAAGATGTCTGAGACGACAATTGTCGAAAAATAGCGTTCAATCTGGTGGACATCCAGCATGGGCCCTCTACCTGTCGTGCTTCCCCGTTTGCTTGCCTTTGCCTTTGCCTCCTCCTCCCGTTCCCGTCACATCTTGCTGTTGAACCCGGGCGAGTAGCTCCCTCGCTTTGTCCCTTTCTCCTTCACTCACTCTCAAACCATCAATCATCTTCAATCGCTCGCACCCTTCCATCAACATCCCCCTATACACCAACCGTCCCGCGTAAAGCTCGTCGGGGAGTCCCCGTCGAAACTTCGCGTCCAACCCTGCCCATTCGTCCTTCTCCTCGTCGGCATCGGCATTTCCCTTTTGACTCTCTTCTGCCAGCAAAGGCACATACCACGATACTGTGCAAGGATTCATCCTACATCCCATTCCGGGCAAAAAGACAAAAAAAGAGGAATCAGTTCTCGGTCTTCCCGCCCCTTTCATTTGCCTTTCTCTCCTCACCGGAAATCTACCATCTCTAATTCACTCATGCCACGCATCGCGCGTACAATCCCCTTTGTCCCCCGTAGATGCGAACCGATCATCGAAACCTTCTTCAACCGTCGGAGTTGCTCCAGTCCTTCCAATTCGCTCACAAAATTATAATTGAGGTTCAATACCCGAACGTTTGGGATCACTCGTCCAATCTCCTTGGGGATCCTTGTCAACTTGCAGTCCGCCAGTTCCAGGTATATCAGATTGTAACATGGTTCATCCAAAAACCATTCGCTCATCGGGTTTCCTATGATCAGATGACGGAGGGGGAATCTTCGTTAGCGCTTGCCGGAACGTTCAGCCACCCGACACCCTCCCCCCCCTTTTTTTTTTTCTGGGGCATAACAACAACCCTCTTCTCGAAATTCTTTCCGACGTACCTGATAGATACAACCTGCGCACGTCCCGAACATCCTTGGCAGAGACGACCCTGGTGTACACACAGATGCATCACTAGTCAGCATATGGCTCCAAACGAGTACGCATGCATCTCTGCACGGACATTACTCACAAGCCATTACCCCCCTGATAGCGTAGACTCAATGTTTCCAGCCTCTTGAGCTTCTCGGTATGAATCAACCCGCGTAACCGATTTCGATCCGCGTATAAGATTTTCACGTTCACCAGCTGCCGAACATCAAGCGTTCCTTCCAGTCGGTTGTCGCTCAATCGAAAGCACCGCAGCCCGCTCATGATTCCACCAATGTCCAGCCGTGTGATCGCATTCTCATCTGTAGGTCCAACGTAAACACATCAGCTCACCCTTGTTTGTTTTTTGTTCCTTCCCGACATTTGACATACCCAGGTTCACAAAGTTGACTTTTGACAGAGTGTGTAGACCCTTGACCGTTTCCAATCTATTTCTGCTAAGATCCAAGTATTCCAAGTCGTGCCTGAGAGTGTCAAGGACAAAGAGGTCAAAGATAAATCAACTTGACGGGGATGACATCCTGACATACCAGGTCGTCCCTGAAAGGTCGACATGCCGAAGTCGATTTGCGATTAGGCTCAACTTGCGCAGCCTTGTCAGCTTGACAAGTCCATTCAAGTCGACAATCTCATTGTGGTCCGCCTTGAGTTCTCGCAAACGATGTAAACACTCCAGCTCTGTTGAACAGCTTGCAAACTTGAGCACGGTCTGCCAAAAAAAAAAAAAAAAGACGAGAAACCGAATAACGCACGAAGGAGCGAGTTGACGCCATTCTTGCTTATATCTAGACATTCTAATTGGCCAAAATGCGCATAAGACGTCAGGCTTGTAAGTCTGCAAAAGTGTGTCAATGATGGCAGCGTGTACGATATCTGTTTACTCACAGATTTGAGGCAGCAGATAAAAAGCGGATGCCTCCAGGTATACCACTCAGCCATCCGATCTTGTTGTCATCGCTGAAATGAACGATCAACGTATATAGAGGTAATCCGTGATCCAATACACACATTATAAGCTCTTCTAGCTTTGGTAAAAATTCTTTGAGGCGGGCCAAGCTATCCAACGCCTTGCCGGACAGATCGATGCTGGTTAACTTCTCCCAATGTGGCTCAAATGGTTGAACATCGGTGATACACTGCAGCAAGCGGTCATGGGCAACCTCGAATGAACATTCCGTCAGAAATGTGGCATCTTTTATGCGCATCGACCTCTCCTCCTCTTCTGAGCGACTGAGAGCCTTTGATAATCCGTTGGAGATGAACGAACTGAGGAGAGATTCTCTTTTGCTGAGTTGTTGCTGTGCTGACGGTCTGCAAGGTGTTGAGTCGTCGTCGTCTTCGACTATCGAGATTCAGCCATTGCATTATTGTCCATCACGCTACTTACAGCTGTGCCCGTCCAATTCATCCAGCATGTCAGCGATTCTTTTGGTTCTGAACGAAGGCCGGAGAGAAGTTTCTTCTCTGAGTGTTGGGACGAAACCACTCTCTCCGCTTTCATCTTCGGATTCACCAGGATGGAGACCTTTAATTCGGCCTGCGAAACGCCCATCTGAAAAAGAGACACAACGTTGCTTCGTGCTAGAGGAGTTCACCCCTGCAGCGTTGCCGCTCAAAGGAGTCGATGTACTTGTGGCCTTCAAAGCAGATCGTATTGGTGTAGGTGCTGGTCTCGATGTGAAATGTACCGCCATCGGTGTTCCAGCAACTGGGAGAATACCCATCGTCGACTGTGGAAAGGCGCCCTGAGCAATATCTTCAATCGATTGGTCGACCTGGTTCGCTGACCGTTGTGCATCGCCCGTGCTAATAAATACGCCGAGTGAAGCCTCCTTCTCCAATGGGGATTCGATCAATTTACCAGGACGGCCTGGCCCTGCTATGGCGGGCGACGGGCTTTCCTTGAAGCTCTCGACATCTCGAAACGGATCGTCGCTCTCTTCACCCATTCGTCTTACCCACTTCATCGCCGCTGCGTCGAACCTCATCCGTCCCACTTGCTCTGGAAGGGGACATAACTCGTTTGGTCCAATATGTGTTATAGTGGTGGCTGACGAAGGGAACCTGGGCTGGTTTCTCTTTGCTGGGAGTGAAAATGGCATCGATATCTCGATTCCATCATGTCTGCCTTCAGTAGCATCCGTAGAAACCAGGGCAACTTGACGCAACTTCAGCGCGAGTTCATCCGCCGTCAGCGAGCGAGACGACTCAGATGCATTGATAGTGCTACTTGCAGTTGACCTGCAGGCGACCAGGGAATTATGAGGGTCGTGCCTTCCTGGAACGGGCGCCCTCGCCAATTCGATATGACGTTTGAGCAGTTGGCTAGCATTCATAGACCTTTTGCCTGGGGGGTTGGTCTTTCGTCTCCTTCCTTCATCTTCTATACAAATTTTGATGCGTTTAGCTGGTCTATGCACGTCGCACCCGCTAGTATCTCTGAAGTCGGAGTATTGATGTGGCGTCGTCGATTTAGAGGAGGACTCTACCGGTATAGAATCGACTAGTGCTGAAAGGTGCTCCTTTGTATATGCATCGTATTCAAATTGGAATAATCGCAGCTTGCTTTGTTGAATATCCTTCCCGGCTGAAGGGGTCGGAGGAACGGGCTGATTAAACGTGAAAGAGAAGCCATTTCTAGCATCATTCTTGTCAAATTCAAATCGACGTCGATCGACGATGTCCGGAGCCTGCTGCAACCCTTGAGGATCATTCGTATCGGTCATAGGGGGGTCTGGTGGACGGAACATTGCTTCAAGCTTCAAGGGACTGAATATATTGTTGTCGAGGAGACCGATTCGTCGTGCCAACGGTAGTCTACCTTCCTTCAACGTAGTTGCTGGGTGTACGATCATCGTTCCGACTATTTTGGTAGAGGAGTATAGAGGGGATGATGCTGAATCTTGCATCAAGTACGCGTTGTGAGTTGACGATTCCTGGATAACACCTCGCCCTAACCGGGTACTACAGGTTAGCCATTCAGGATGTTGAATGCGGTTACGGAACATTATGGACCATTTTTCACGTACCAGACGCGTCATTATGCTCTCCTTCTTCTATCCATTCCTCTGCCAGTTCATCCGTCTGCCAGCCTGGTGGCATCGTCGTTGAGTCGGAGTTTAAGAGCGTGTATATGACCCCGGGTACAGGGCAAATCTATGAAAACTATCTTTTGAATTACATCCGAAGAGAAATGACCAGAATCGTTGCTATCATTTATCCCATAACCGGGAGATGTCAGTACTGTTCTAGAGATGATTGTAGTATTTACTGACAAATTAGCAGACCAGAGTCTTGTTTGGTGCCTACGCAAATGATCAGAGCTCGTCAGTGCTCCAGCCTGAATATAGTTCTTAAAGGTCTATAGCTACTGAGAGGTCTTAATCAAATGATTGGGTGTGATATACAGTCAGCTTGCTGCAGTGTTGGTCGGCCTAGGTTGGCCTGCATCCCGATCTCGCCATAATTCCACATAGTCCAAGTTCAGTAATTGGACTGTCCCAATTGAAATAAGTAAAATGGATGCAAATCCACTGAGACGACCCGAGTGAGGGCATCAGGAACTGACAACCTAGAGGTGCTTGGACATGGTTTCGATATGGCCCAGCAATTTTACATAATGCCAATCAGATATGACAGTGTCAATACAATTGTTGTGAACACGTATTCCTCACTACGACCCTTAGTCACAGTGATCCGAGGTAACGGGTGGATGATATTAAACCCCAGGTAAGGTATTCGTCACTTCAATTATGGTGTGTTAGGTTTTCGGATAGAACGATAAACGCCCACAAAGGTCCACCTCCAGCCGAAGCTGAAGAATGATTGTACATTCAGCAATGCCATATGATGATCGGATTGCCACTCACAAATGTTCTCGCTATCGAACAACCCTCAATGTCATCAGCTCGTCGATTTCCTCGTCAGTATAGCCTATCTGTCCAAGGACTTCCCTCGTATGTTGTCCAATATAAGGAGGGGGCAACCTGACCTTCATTCTACTACCATTATAAGTCACGGCTGGGCCAACTAATTTGATTCTGCCCGCACGTGGATGATCCACCTCGACGACGAGATCTCTTGCAACAACCTGGGGGTGCTCAAAAGTTCTCTCAATGTCATTGATGGGTCCGAATGGTATTCTACAGAACAAATTCAACATGGTGGTACCAAAATGATATAAATATCACTCACCCTTTGCCTGAAAGTCGTGAGAGCCAGTAGGCGATGGGCTTCCTCTGCATGGAAGCCTCGATTAAACCTACTAATTCTTCACGATTTTCCACTCTAGCCTTGTTGGTGGAGAATTTTTTGGAACTTGCCATATTTTTCTGCCCGAGGACGTCGCAAAATATTTCAAACTGCTTGTCGTTTCCAACCCCAACCATTAGATCACCATCTTGACAAGGAAACACCTATGAGGGATATTTGTAATTGAGCCGAAGGACTGAAATGTTCCTGACCTGATAAGGAACAATACTGGGATGCGCAGTCCCATGTCGTGAAGCAGAGGCACTGGCAATGAGATAATTAGATGCGATATTGGCCAGACCAGCTATCTTTATGGTGTCAGGCTCTCATTGCCATTGATCAAATATTCTTTACCTGACTCTCAATGAGGTTGCAGTCAATCCATGCCCCCTTCCCAGTTTTTTGTCTCGATAGAAGTGCAGCAAGAACAGCCCCATGGGCATAGAGCCCAGTAGCCACGTCCGTCGCAGCAACCCCCACCTTTGCAGGAGGTCCATGAGGGTCCCCAGTACTAGCAAAACCGCAGAAGAGGAATCAGCGTAGTTGATGACCATCAAGTTAGATTCTTACATGTGCATCAATCCAGCTTCAGCTTCAATGACTACATCGTAGCCCGCAGCGGTCGCGTATGGTCCTGTTTGCCCGTATCCTGGCGTGTGATATAGCCTTGATGTGCTGAAGAGTACGAGTAGGGCTCACCACTAATGGAAGTATAGATAAGATGCGGGTTGATTTCTTTGCAAGCTTCGTAGCCCAAACCGAGCTTGTCGAGTTTCCCTAATCGGGAGACTGTGAATCCTGCTCGAAACAGTCGTAATATGACTACACACCTGGAATATAATTCTCTATTAAGACATCTGATTGTGATATAAGTTTGCGGACGATTTCCAAGCCCTCGGAAGTCTTGAAGTTGACGCTGATGGACCGTTTATTACGGTTAACACAAAGAAAATACGCAGATTCGGGTGGGTGATCTGGCAAAGGGATGTCTCCTTCAAGGAGTGTAGCCGACGGTGGTTGCCAACTCCGGGTATCGTCACCGGTCAAAGATTCAACTTTGATCACATCTGCTCTAAAGTCACCATAAAGTCACCATGAATGACACGGACAGGTTCACGAGCATCCAATATCATACCCAAGGTCTGCAAGTAGCATCGAACATAAAGGAGCTGCGAGTACCCGAGAAAGATCGACAATTTTCACACCCTTCAGAGGAGGGGGCATCCCTTCTTGCTGTAATGAGACCGAAAACCTTCTAATGTTCATTATACATTGCGAGCGCAGCAGACGAAAATTGAACATGGTTGAAAAAGGGTCTAAGTAATAACAAAGGAACAGGCACAACCTCTCTCTCGACCGTTTAGAATGTCATGCTACAGGTGGATGAGCATTTTGAAGCAAATTAGGTATCATCGATCTCACCTAGACATATCGGCCCGAATTCTACTATAATCTAGTAGGCCTTCAACACGGCCGTACGCGGCGAGAGCAATCTAAACCATAGTTAGTGCACTGAAGGCAACTGCAGATGATAGACAAACATCTTTGTCCCACAAGTACTTGCGAGCAACACGTTTGATCTCCTCAACGGTGACCGCCTCAATGGCGTTTTCGATCTGTTTAGGAGTAAATCGGCGACCCGATGTGACGACTTGGCGACCAATGTCTTCGGCA
>WSTL01000408.1:0-13663 GCA_019616975.1 Serendipita sp. 396
TTGGATGCGCAAAGGACTGATGTCGAGGTAGAGATATCTCTGTCTGACACACGGTCGTCCTTTTTGGGGACAAAGAATATCATCTCGGGCGCCTCGTGATTAGGAGAGAATGTAGGAGGAACCAAGAACAGTTGTTTTGAGTGATGAATATCACTTCGAAAGCGAAGAAGAACGCCGAACAGTTTAATCAGTCGTATTTGCGGTCGGGTGGGACCTACTGACACTGTTGGAGAAGGGTAGGGCGAGGCGCGCCCAAAAATGACACTAGAAGGAGAACCAGAAGAAAGGAGAGGCTAAAGGACGGAACGGACTATTGCCTCTCTCTCTAGAATATGATAGGCTCCTTCGGGATATTTACCTTGCTCAGTTCAGTCGATAGCCTCCTGTTCCTCGGCCTATTTACATGTACAATAATAGCCTTAAAACAGGAAGACTGTCATCACCGTAGCCAGTGAAAATTCTCAGCTTTATTTGGTTGCAGATGGCCATCGGTGGTGCGTCATCTTTTTCTGCCACTATTTACCATGCGATCCAGTATCAGCGAGGACTGTCTCAGCTGGATCGTAATGCGACCAGACCAATTCTGAAACCGCTCTATTGTCGCTTATCAACTTATTCATATGACCATTCCAAAGTTTGGTCCGTGGAATATGCTGGAGGGTTACTACGCTCTTCAAGGTCCCTACGCCCAACAATAACCCTGCCTTCCAAACGATTTTGCAACTAGGAATCCCCTTTTTTCGTGTTACGAACGGTCTATTCGCAACGTAAACTTAGTTTTTCAGTCATATCGCCACCATAGAGGTCGGAGCAGGAAGAGTAAGAGGAGGATCTGGGTGGAGCATCGGCCGACATGGGGGGACTCTTTACCACTAAAGCTTTCAATCTTCCGTCTTATGTAACCAGACCTGCAGTTGGGCTATTAATACAACAAGGTGAGCATTTATTCATTGCTATTACGTCTCCACTAGCTAACGTTCATCAGAATCGTGCACTACTTTCGTAAAATCATTGGTCGTAAGTTATTGAAAAGGAGGGTGGTCCCACGGAACGAAGGCGGGATGATCACTTGCAAGGGACCTACAAGGATAGATACCCGTTTATATGAGGTGCACTGTCTCGCGTGTTAGTGAATGCTACCCACTGACTGTTATTGCCTTTATTTACCTTTAGATGCACCCTTCCTCCTCTCCTTCTCCCTCTTTCTCTTCTTGTCCCTCGCCTGGGCCATCCTCGTCGTGTTTAGACGGATGGCACGGTAAGTCCTTGTCCATCAGATGGCGACTAAACTCAATTTCTGATATGAAGGTGGCCCGTTTACAATAAGGACAGGTTCTTCCTGATATACCGTGGCACAGCTTTAAATGTCGAAAGACGCCGTCGAGGCGGCTTATGACCCTCTTCTTGCATTTGGGGAAGGGGCAACGTTCTCCTAGTTGGCCAACGAAAACCAAACAAATGAAGTCAGCAGACACTCCCACGATCACAGTTACATCCATGGCCGACTTCGCAACGGGTGTGACTTACCCTCTGGGTTATTGTGTAGCTTGGTATGTCGTTCCAGGTTGTAACGGTTCGGAAAATCTGAAAGAAAAAGACCATAAGAGAGGCACACAGGTCAGTAAGGGAACGAAATCGAAAAAAAGAGAGACGAACACTCACCCTTTTCGCATCCAGGCTCTCCACAGTGGAAGCGTTGTTTCGTCGATGGTTGTGGTGCTCCAGTAGACTTGGTAGTATCTATGAAACTATACTGAGGATTTGGAGGGGAATTTGGATCCGCATTTTCCTTCTCCTCACTCCCCCTTCCCTGCCGAGGCGATGAAAGCGGCCGCGAGTCACTGTGGTTGGGCTCCGCGTAGAGGGCCTATAAGATGGTTCGTCAGTAACATTGAGGGTCTATTAACAATGGCGGGATCGGGAGAGATGGTTTGAACCTTCCGGAAATGAAACAATGGCAAATCAAAAAAAAAAAAAAATAAGAGGAAGAAAAAAGGAAATAGAAAAAAGGATAAGAATAAGCATCAAAGGAATAGAAGTATAAGATGAAACGATAAAAAGGAGAAGATAAGAGAGTGCATGGTGGTACTGACGGACGTGACCGTGACCCCTGGTTCTTCTGCCATTCCCTCCCTTGCAGCTTCGAAGTCAGCCACCGCTGCCGTCCCTTGCCACACCTGTGCCGCAGTGTCGGTGGTTGCTGTCGTGGAACATGCTACGAGTTTGGATGGGTCGGTGGGTTCACCTGATTCCATCAGAGGAACCGGTGAGTTATCTGGGACATAGAAGATGTTCCACAACAGAGCTGCCGTTGGCCCAGTCACGTAACGCTGGTGGTCCTCTGTATTTACATGTATTTGAGCCGATTCGGCTATTTCGACAACACCAGAGCCCTGGTCTCCTTGAGCTTGTGTGTCATCGTGACTCCCTAAGGGGGTCTCCTATACAAGGTAAAATGAGAACTGGCCTTTTCTCGGATTATGTCAGCGGTCGAAAACGGGGAATGGCGTACTTCAGGGTCGAGTGTCTCGTCGAGTAGCCAGGTGTCCAGCCAGGCGGCCGTGAGTGGGGATGGGGGTTCTACGGAGGTGAGTATACTATTAGCCCTGCCACTCGTACCTTGAGGTGTCAGGGGACTGGCCATTATTATTCAATCAGAGAAGTTAATATCTTAATCTCTTGGCCGTTGCTTCCTTCGACTGGATTATTAGAGCGGTAATGGGCTGATGAGGTTACGATGGTCGATGAGGTGAGGGGTGCGTTTTCTGGGCTACATAGAAGTCTCTGGAAAAGTCTCCTCCTTTAAATAGGAAATCCCGCGAGGATGAATGAGAGTCATTTGATTCATCCTCATAAGCCTCACAGAGCATCATCCATCGACTAGAAAAAAGGTAAATAAATCCAAGAATTACCAATTCAGATTAGACAAAGGGAAATGGTCGAATGGTAAGCGTTGCCCTCGTCCGGCGTAGCATACAGTTGTAGACCTTCATCCGCTCGACCCTAAAAACGTCGAAGAATTACTTGCAAGCTAAGAGGAGTCAGAGAACTCCCCTCGGAGAGTTCGAGGTATATGCAAAATCAGGGAACAAGGCGCGACAACACACATATCCAACGCGAACGAATATCTAGTCAATGTGGCATGGGCATTTATCAGCTTTTCGCAGTCAAAAAACATTCTCGGGTCGGCTCTAAGAATTTTCTCGCCGCTCTTATTAGGGATCTCGCCGTACCTTCGAACTTGTGGGCATCGCAACATTCCGGGTACAATCGCTGACACGTCCATTAGCGTAAAAACACGCGTTTTCACGCGTAGACCCATTTTTTGACTGTTTATGTACATGTTTCACGTCTGGAGCATGTCTATGCGCGTCTCCAAGACGCGGTTAGACGCAATGACCACCCGTGGTAATTCTATTCTAATGCAAGGTAATGGTGTTCTTATTCGTGACAGTAGTATAGGAATGATGGATAAACATGCTATGCGTTCGTTCGAGTCCTTAATAATATCTTTCTTTCTCCTTTTTTCAAGCATAGAGAAAGTTGAAGCAGGTCCACACGGCGGAAGAAACATTTCCACATCATGGGACTGCGGAGGGTGACGTTGATGTCTCTTTTTCGCTTTCGTTCGTATTTATGATGGCTCGCCACCCAACTATGGAGAAAGGTGGAGCGCAAACCTTGGACCGTAACCCCCGCTGATCCGTTGGGTGCGACGCTAAACCCCCTTCCCGCTTTACTGGTAGCCTTACCCACTCGCTCTCACATGGAGAGTCGATGTCTTCCACTGGCGCAAACAACGATCGGGATTGCATTGAGACACACTTAAGTCGAACTGAAAAACCAACACCAATTCTCTCGGTGAAGGAATGTCGGATGGAAGGATGAGTGATTTTACTGTCGTTTCCTGAACTCCTTTTTTTCCCACTCCTTTTCTATCTCCGTTACTATGAAACGGAAAGAGTAGGGTATGCTATGGTGTGGAGAGATACCATAAACAAAAGAAGCATTGCAAAATAGTCCACGATTTAGATCGGACAAACGAGAAGTTGTCGTCCAACTCCATTCCGCAGAACGTTCAGCGGCTGAACGTTAAGTCATGATCGACCGCATGATCATGATACGAGGGATAATGCAACCTGAAGAGAGTAAACCAAGGACCTACCTTCTAATGCTTTCTCATTTCACAACGAGATCTGCGACGTACACGTGTGTTCACAGGATCAGTCTTGCAGAAAAGCTCTTGGACGACCCTCCAACCCACCTCCTCTGGCTCTCCGTCTGCGATATGCCGCCCGTCCCATCATTCATTCCCGCCGCTCGATGACAATGATCAAAGTAAGCCGGTGGTAGTGACGGTGGCAGTAGGGGACCATTTGATTGAAAGGTGCGTTCGCTGCCTTGAGCTTTCAGTATGCGTTAGCATATATTTATGGGCGAGAAACCTTGGCGTTCCACTCACATGGTATAAGCGCCATGAGTAACGCCAAAGACGGAGGCGACAGGGCAATGCAAATGAGAGATGACGATCAGAGAGACGAACAGGCCGAAGACGGTGATGGGGACAAAGATCGAGAAGACGAAGAATGTCTTGAACCATTCCAAGCTCTCATTTTGAGCCATTCGTCCGCTTCGTCACTGCATTACTCCGTTTACCCTTCTCTCACCGACTCCTGCCGCTATGGTACATGAGCGAGCACCAATATCACTCATATACGGACACACAGGTCTACCGATACATTCCAATAGCCAACGCAGTCAATGCAGCTAACGTAACGCTTAATCCGAACGGCCAACCTCCTCCCTTTCCCACTGACAGCAGTATAAACGAGATTAACTCGTCTTCTATTGCGCAAACGCAGCCAGAGAACAGTAAGCAGGCTCGCCTTCGGGGACGACGAGTCGCGTGAGCTGATCAACAATTGCTTCCTTCCGCACAGAGACATCGTCGTCACCTGGAGTGGACCGAGTGGGCGAGTGATCATTCTCCTCGTTCTTCATTGAGCATTCGATACTTTTTTTCTTCTTCTTCAAATGTCACCTGTCTAAAGATTTGATCGCTCACGACATTTTTGCGGCTTTCTAACAAGACATTTGGTGGTGGAAGCCAGATAATGGCTTTCCTCTCGTTTGATATAAATCATGCTCTATCTATCATCCGGAAATAACCGTGGATTTCAGCAGACGAGAATGCATTTAGTGACTCACATGAGTGCTGAGCAGTGTAGACTCCTTGTCACATCTAAGTCTCTTTTAAAAGAAGTGGATCCATCGACAAAACGAATCTGATTGAAACCAGGCAAGTTCCACAGTGGGATTAATCACCTTTCGTGCTGTAGATATCAGTTGAGGTAATCCATGCTTTTCAACTAGCTTCTGGATATCAATCTCGTCCCAATCTTCCTTCGAAGTTTCCTGGGTAAAGATGGATCGCCTTCATCCTGCATCAATTGTAGGCGTTTATCCATCGGCTGATCAACAATAAGGGTTTAATACCTTTGTGGTCGTCAGTCTAGTCATTGAGCTTGTGAATAGAGGATAATTTGTTGTCAGCGATGTTAAAAAGGCTGATGTGGCTTCGGCGGGATGGAGTTCCAAGGCCATAGGTGGAACAGGGTGGAACAAGCCCTTGGACCTTGCGCAACGCCGTTCGTCCTTAGACGATGCGGCCGCGCAACAGATGATCGCTTTGAGAAACGGAACTCGCTTTCGCTAATCTGATAGTACCCTTATCACTCTCACACTGGGGTCTATAGCGCACTTCGACGCAAACGATGTTCGGATGACTCGGTGACCACTTCGCTTTGCGAGGAGATATTAGCAAGCAAGAGACAACCGGACCTTGATCCCTTTTTTCAACTTTTGATCTCAGTCTCTGTCGGGTAGCGGGGGTCATTGTGAAAGTAAGAAGGGCAGAACATATTGTCATAGGTGTACTAAAGTACTAAAGAAAATAAACACTAAAAACCGATTATCGATGCGTTTCGCATCAGATCAGACACAGGGGAAGTCGTCGTCCAAGTCCCAACCGCCAAAAGTGCTGCAGTCAAGGAATGAGGGAGTAGTTGGCTCGTCGTCAGCGATCACCGTTGCCATAACAAGAGATTATGTGGTCTGAGGGGAGACAACGGAGACTTACCCTCCGACGCCGTTCCAGGTCACGACGCGATCTGCAATATACAAATGGTCAAAGGATCAGTCTTTTGGACGAGTCGATGAATGATCCTCCACTCACTCTCTTCTGGCTCTCTGTCAGGGGCGTGCTGCTCGTCCGCACTGTCGTTCGATCCTCCATTCGTGCCGTCGTCACCGCTGCCGCCGTTGATGGGTATAGTTGGCTGATTTTGGAGGTTAGGATTAGCAGTCGCGTTGGCAGCTATCGAGGGTGGATCAGAGGGAGACATCGTACAGGTCAATTGGTTACACCTACCCGCTGGAGGCGCTGTAGGTTAAGTGGAGTGAACAGACGTTCAAGAGGCGATGGGTCAGTATGTAGTCGTAGTCGAGGGAAGGGAGGGAAATGCGAGGCGATCAGAGAACGGGTCGCGAATGTACAAGGAAGCACCAAAGAACTTACCTTGGTTGGGTGGGTTATTTTGCCCGTTGTCCATAGTCGTCTCGCGGATAGATGACGAGAGGTGGGGATCGAAGGGGAGAAGGTAAAACCTAACTCGTGGCTTTGGTGAGACCTGTTGCAGAGTGACGGGTGGATAGGACGGGGTATTCGTCCCAAGGGCAGAGTAGTATTCGATAATCGGTGCTCCACGAGAACAAAGAGTTGTAGAAGACTGGAGACAGAGGCGCGAGAGCAGGGGAATTTCTCGAGACAGAGGATTGAGGGTTGGGTTGGGTTTGTTATATAGTTGTACCCTCATTTCTGCGAGAAGAAGCACCCGTAGAATAAATAAATAAATAAAAAATTAATTTAACAAATTGAACATACGGTTTAATCCAGGTATCTACGAGATTCGGTACCCTGATAATAAATAAATAATAAATTATTCCAACAAATTGGAAATACGACTAAATGGGCCAGTTGCGAACGGAGTTGAATAAATGTACGTATAATAGAGAAAAAGGATCAATGACAGCGAGGAAGATGAAATAACCACGTAAAGCTTCCCTTGGGATAAGTGAATGTCTTAAGCTGGAAACACAGCACCGCAGCACGAACGATGCCCCCAGGTTGGGCAACTGTAGATATCTTTCTTTCATTCGACAGATCACGCAGAAACTCAAGCACGCATAAACGTAACGGGAGGGAATGTGTAAAAACCTAGGTGGAGCACAATAAAAACCTCACCAAAAAGAAGAAAAAGAAAAAGAAAAAGAAAAAGAAAAAAGTCCAAGACGGGGAGGTCCCCGCCTATTGTCAGAATTACAACTTTCGTCTTGCATCCAGCCTTTCAAGGCTAAATCAATTGAGTTTCTACCTTGGTTTGTAGCTTCGGTGGAATCGTTCAAGGCCATTCTCCTCTCACAGATCACAATTTGCGACATATCAGTTGATCGGTTATCGAAGGATCAATTGAAGACGACAACGTGGGGTTGACAGATTCAAAAACGAGCTATTTTGGATTTTATTTTATTTTATATCCTTGAATAGGAAACGTCTGTGCAGATGAAAACCAACAGAGCCAAGTGTAAGATGATTCGTGCGTTGAGTACGGTTGAGATTGAGCGGAAATCTCTGTCTTCCAACTACGAAGAAATAATAATTTGGGATATCGGTGAATCGGTGGCGCATTGTATGCGGAACATTCAGCAGATCAAAAAATAATACGATAATTATTATCATTTCACTTGAAAACGTCGGTTCAGTTGCCGCCGGGATATTTTCTGATCGAGCATTGAGGGGAACACTTGGGCGCTTCCATTTCCAGCACTGAAGGATTATCAGCACCGCTATGGGAAAGATAAAGTATTGGTGGAAGATGCCATACGGAGTCCTGAAACGATGACACGAGACGTAGACTTACTTAATTCGTTGTTCTTTGTCGGCGCCTGCCCCTATGCGTTGACCTTATGTTGAGATCCAGTGGGAATGAATCGAATGGAGTTATTTGGGATAACTAACCGGTTGATCGACATGAACACAGCACGGCTGTTTATTCTAGTGGATTGAACTGTATAGTCACCGCAGAAAGAAGCGTACCGGACGGATGTCTTATTGTTATTGCTTCATGATTATTTTCGAGATTCCTGCATCTGCCTATAACGCTCGCACCGATCCTACCGTCTACTACTAATCTCGGCGGTTGGAAAGATACTCTACGTCTGCCAATAGTACCAGCACCTTCCATTGCAGACATACTCTCTTGTTTGTTAATCGTATCGGAAGGAAAGCAGGAGGACTTAAGTCGGCTGTTCAGTCCAAATATGGATATTGTACCGGTGGAGATGAACTGAAAGAAACGTCAATGGCTACAAAACTGGACCCGAATCTTACGGAAGGCTGATAGCGACGAACTGGTTAGGTTTCGACTTGGTTCCGAGGATTTGACCAAAGTGGCTGCTCGCTCCAAGCAACTGTGACCAGGTCAGGATCGGTAAACCTTCGACTATTAAAGGGGACAAAGACATCTGGAATAATAATTAAAAATTAAATTAAAAAGGAAAAAGAAAAAAACAAGATAATTGGGAAGTCATTCAATCGAAATATGTTGTGTGGGAAAAAACGAAACATCCCTGAGTTATTGGACAGCCGGATAACTCCCAAGAGAAATAACCACCAGTGGCTCATCAGGGAATGACCAGTGATCGTCTGCGTGGATTTCAGCCCTGATTAAGAGAGAACTCGTGATTATTCTTGTGCTTACAATCAACCCTTCATAATAAACTTCAGTCCAGGCATTAGGATGTACATACGCCGTCGAGTATTGCCATTCGGGCAAGAGTGCCTCATGGGGCTGTTTTTATATGATATATTGATCTATCCAGCCTCTTTGTGTGCAGTAGACAGAAGTGGTGCTCCGGGCGCCTTTCCATTCTTGATTTGGACGAAGACTACCGAATTCAAACTATACTGACGGAACGGACACGCTCGGTAACTTATAAATAATTTATAAATATTATAAAATGATAGCGAGAGTGTGTAATCACACCAGTAAGCACTGGGCCACAATCCGTAAATGGCAAGAAATATCCTTGCCTATCTCGCTGTCCACTCGAGAGAGACTGACGCGATCAATGCGAGGGAAAACTAAAGGAGAAACATATCAGCAGTGAGGTTAGGCCTCGATTATAACGCCGAGTGTAACTATTTTGGAGATTCCTACGCGGAGAAAGCAGTTGAAACTAGTACTTCGGTGTAGCCCCCTGGATATATATCTTATTCTCTAAGTTGTTGGTTATCTAACGTTCTATCGCGTAATCAAAGAAACGATGACTTATTTGGACTGGCAAACGGGCGATGCGGAATGGAATGGAATTGAACTTAGACTAACCCACGGCAGGCAGGAGGCAAACATGAGAACATCCAGACAGGAAGGGACACTGGAAGCACGGCATTCAATCGACCACCTCCATCAACCAATCACAGCGTCGAATTCGCTCACTCATCGTTTGCTTACTGTGTATCCGTCCCTCGTTGCTCATCGCCTACCTCCGGGTCTCCGGTTCAGACGCAGGGGAAGTCATCATCAAGGTCCCATCCGCTAAACGTTCTGTCGTATTAAAGACAGGTAGGTGGAGCAGAATGACGGAGAGATGATGGTGAAGGCAACGGGAGGACAAGGACAGGACAGGAGAGAGTAGATCGCAAGCCCAGGCCAAGTCGTTGTCGTCGTCAACAGATGGTTCATACACCATTTAATCAGTACAACGAGAAAATGGAACGTGTCAAATGAGGCTGGCTCACCCTCCTGGACCGTTCCACGTAATTACAAGATCTACCACAAGCAAAGGTGAGGAGGTGGGTCAGCCTACTGGATTCTTATCACGTAGAGAGTTGAAATATCAGCTCACTTTCTTCGGGCATAGCAGATGGAGCGTTCGTTCTCGTGCTAGATAACCCTTCTGCGTTGGTAGTGATGATGGCGAGAGGGGCTCCTGTTGGGTTCTGGAGAGCTTGTGGACGTGCATTAGAGTGGGAAACAGCAAGAGAGTAAAATGAAATAGGAATCACGCTCTCTATGCATTGGGTTCGAGTCGAGTGAGCCAATGAAGGATGGAAGGGGGGAAGAGAGGCGATCCGGAGCAAATCAGAGTAGCGCTCAGATCCATACCACATTACCAAGAGGGAAAGATAGGAGAGTGAAAATCACCTTGGTTATTCTGTTGCTGGTTGTTGTTCATGAGATGGAGCACGCAGACAGTGAGCAGCGAGGAGAAACTCCGTTGGTCGGGATGGGCAGGGAAATACCAGGGACCTCGGATAGTCGTCCTTTTATCGATCCAGTAGGCCTACATCAGCCAGATGTTTTGACTAATCCGTCCTCCCGGCCAATGAAGGTGCAAAGAGCTCACGCCCACAAAGCAATTATTGTACTAGATTTCCATTAACGGCGCGTTTCCTGTCATTGGGATTCGTATGCACTGGGATGGTGTGAGAGTTTTTGTTTCGACCGATTCCATTGATCGTATATGAGTATAAATGAGATTGTTCAGTCAGGCGATGAGAGCAATAACAAGTTGCGTCACTCTCCGTCAGTTATCGATCGTCTGTGAATTATCGAGTAAATGAAGATATCAAATGTGCGCGGCAAAATGGATGAAGCGGTGGGTCGGAACCGAGCTGGGTGCCACACGCAGAACTGTACTTTGACCGAGACCACCTCTTCGGGGTTACTTCAGAAGCGACGTTTAGGACACGACATCCAAACGACCACGTCCGAAAAACACAAAAAGCTACACCATCGTAACTCGCTCTGTCTCATTCACTCCCTTGGAACACGCCGCCTTAGTTTGAAACCGCATTGATGCTGCTCAGTCGTCGATACCGAAATTCTTTTTAATCGCTTCGATAAAACGCGCTTCCATAGATAGTTCCTACCAATCGTTTCAAGAGAAAGATCGTATGAGACCCATACATGGACGGAAGAGTTTGATTTATGTGTTCTCAACACGACAGACAGTGAGCCTATGAATGAGTTGTTGAACACACACAGAGGTAGATACTGAAATGCACAATCGTTTTTCTAGCGATCTATGAAACTTGGGTGCTACTAAGCAAAGGGGAAATCGTCGTCTAGCTCCCATCCACCGAACGTCCTGGTAAACAGATGTCGTCAGTAATCCTATGTTTGACGAGCGACAGGCGGAAGGAGAAAGATAGATATCAAATGCAAGGAGAACATAAACAAGAGAGCTGCGATGCTTACCCGCCTGGCCCGCTCCAAGCAACGACGACAGCTGCAGATATGATAGTAAAAGGGGACACACGATCAGCTCACTCGGGTCCGATTTTCCTTAAAGATAGTCCCACTTACTTTTCTCTGGCTTTCCACTCATAATTGTAGATGAGTTGGCGTCGTTGGTGGTCCCATTGGGGGGCAATGGGGGTAAAGGTTGTGGAGGCGGCGCCACCAGGAGTTGGCCGTTCGCGTTGAGGATCGTGTTGGCCGCGTTAGCTTTTCAACGTATATCAGCATAGAATCATGGGGAGAGGGTGTTGGCGTTTTATTGGTGCCGTGAATGCGTGGGGGCACCGTGGAAACAGCAGAAGGTGGTGCAAAGGCGATCATGAAGGCGACGACAACGACATAGAATGGCTGTTAACGGGTATTTGAACTCTTACCTTGATTCATCTGACTGTTCTGTTCGATGTTCGAAGGTGGAGACTTAGACCCGATCAAAGAGACAGGGAGGGGCCGTTCCTTGCTGGAGGGAAGGATTGCACGAAGAGCTTCTTGAAAAGCTGTCGTTTTCCCAGAGTTTTTAAACCAGGCATGTTATCGTAGTTGCGGGCTAACCGCGATACAATCGCAGTTTGAACTCATCCTCTCCATCTTGATAGGTTCGATCGATCACTGGACCTTGCACAACGGGCCACCAGTTCCACACCAGCAAACCCATCTAAAAATTCTCTAATACTGACTAGAAAGGTCTTATTCTATGAAAGGCCCGCTTTGCGGTAAAAATTGTTCTTCACTCACTCTCTTCTGGATAATCTCATAAGTTGCCGCTTCTGTAGCCTCCTCTTCTGATTTTCGTTTCTAGCTCATATCATTCTGTTCGGAATCCCCTACCCATGGCCTATTCTCTCTCGATCTCATGGAGTCAGTTGTCTAACCTCTAACTCATCGGTCATTGCGCCCAGCACATTCCTTCTTTGTCAGCGCTCCTTCAATACAGCAGTACAATACTTGCTGAAACATCCACACTATTCCTAAAAAGCCACCTCACTCTATACTCGAATGCCCTATAATATGGCAAGATCATCGTCTACCTCTTGCTCTCAGGCCAACCCTGTGTCGTGGACCTCGTCATTCATCCCCATTGTTTTTATAAGATCCCGGATAACCTATATCTTCTGGTTATTGAGCCTCGAGCTGTGGAAGTAAACCTCCGCATCGTCAGTCTCTGTGCCCGGCCTTTATCCTTGCGTCCAATCACCGCCAAGGAGCATTACCAGAGGAAAAATCGTGCAATTCACAGGTCTATAATCATCGTTTGGCCTCTAGCCCGCCTTGAGCTTACATTCATCTGAGAGTAGACAGGTACTGGCTGCACGATCCAAAGTGCCGGTATCAGCTATAATTGGGCATAGGCGCATATCCACCACAACGAAATCATACTCGAAGTGATTTTTTTTTTTACGATACATTCTTTGGGGACTATGGTTCAAACACAAGGAAAATCATCGTCGAGATCCCATCCGCTAAACGTTCTGTCATAGCAGATCCAAGTGGGGGGATGACGACAAAGGAAGATGGCAAAGGCAACGCAAGGACGGGGGCGACGTGGCGAGAGCAGAGCAAGTTCAGGCGTCAGGCAGAGTCGTCGGTGTCGTCAACAAAGCGTTTGCGCGTCATTCAATCAGCATAAAGAGAGAATAAAGGGTATCAAGAGGAGTTAGCTCACCCTCCTGGACCGTCCCACGTAATTACAAGATCTGCCACAAAGGGTGAAGAAGTCAGTCAGCCTGTGGGACTCTTGTCGTAGCTAATGCTGAACTAATCACTCACTTTCTTTGAGCACAACAGGTGGTGCATTTGTGCTCGTGCTTGAAGGCCCTTCTACGTTGGTGGCGTTGATGGTGGTAGTAGCGACGGGCACTCCGGTTGGGTTCTGGAGAGCTGGGGTAGAGGTACGCAGGGTTGAGAAAGAATGAGCAAGCAGGATGAAATGAGACTCACGCGCTAGATAGAGTTCGAGTCGAGAGCGCCAAAGAAGGATGGAAAGGGGGGGGGGTTGAGAGAGGGCGAAGGCGAGGGCGACCCAGAGCAAATCAGAACAGCGTTCAGATCCACATCGTATCACCAAGAGAGAAAGATGTGAAACCAAAACTTACCTTGGTTATTGTGTTGCTGACCGTTGTTCATGGGATGAAGTACGCAGCACGCAGGCATTGGACACCGAGGAGAGTTGGAGGGAAAGCCCGTCAAGTGGAACGCAGAAATTTCCCAAGGGACCTTAGGTGACCTCCTTTTATTGGTATCGAGCCAGTTTCGACTGTTGTTCGCGTTCAAAAATTAGGACGGCCTCTTTTTTGCTTTGTTGC
>WSTL01000409.1:0-13650 GCA_019616975.1 Serendipita sp. 396
CCCTAACCCTAACCCTAACCCTAACCCTAACCCTAACCCTAACCCTAACCCTAACCCTAACCCTAACCCTAACCCTAACCCTACAGCTAACCCTACAGCTAACCCTACAGCTACAGCTAACCCTACTGACCTCGGCCTAGAACCGACCAGCCAGCCACCATCACCTTGTGCGTTTATTTTTTAACCGCGTCGTCTGGTCGCTTACTTTCTTTCTAGTTGGTGTTGCATCGACAATGAGCTGGTGACGACGATGGCGATTTGGGCGATCGGGAGGTCCTTCCAACGCGGTTTCTCTCCAGTCACGTAGTGGGATGGCCCCTTCTTTGGGCACGGTGCAATGTATCGAAAGGGACGCGTTGGAAGGGCCAGACTGGTTGGAGCGGCTCCAATGACGACAATCGATGGTTCAAATCGACCTGAACGGGGTTTCTTTCGCGTAAATGGAGACGATAGAACGCGGTGAGTGCATTTTCCACGACCCAGCTCTGGATTCGGCGCGTTGGGAATCATGGCGGGCGCAGTTTACACTACCAACGCATCGTCGTATTGCTCATATTTCTCCCTCTCCCTATCTCTCCCTCTTCCTTTTTAGGTACTGTTACATCAGTGAAGAGCTGGCCACGATGACGACGCTTTGGACGACTAGCCGGCCATTCCAACGCTTTTTTGATTGTTTCGAGTGTTACATAGTCGGTCCACCCTTCCCTGGCCGGTGCAATGTCTCGAAATGACGCGTTGGAACTACTCGGGAATCCCGTCGTACGGCGACATACGACATACGACATACGACAACACGAATCGATGGAGTTGGGGTTGGGAGGGCCGTATACGGAGCACGATGAGTGTACCTCATCTCCCGTGGCTCTCACCTTGATACACTGGGTGTCCTCCCTGTCGTTTCATGGTGGACCTATGGCATCCTCTCGTCGTCTCGCTGACCGCTTTTTCCTTCCCCTCTCTTCAATGCGCCTACGACGGCAACAACAACCACCATGCTGATGATTTGGATTGCCCCGATGCGTTCCATGGCGAGACTGCCCTTTCCGGGGAGCAAGGTTGTTGGGCCCGTAGACGCCTTCGACGAGGACGACAACGATGATCACGACCGTCAATCACCTTTGGATGGGTTTTTTATGTGCATACGAAGACGTTGGAGCACGGTGAGCGTATTTCCCCGATTAGAGCCCCCCACTTCGAAGCTTTGGACGTCTTGCCCGTTGTTTCATTGCGGATGGTATCCCTACTTTTGTCTCACCGACGTCTATCATCTCGCTCAATTTATTTTCACATATGGCCATAGCAGTGATTTGAACGACCCCTCACGATGGAATGTCTCTTTTTGTCATGAAACCGTTGGATCGTTCTTTAGGACACATTTCCAAATTGACCCAGCTCTCTACCGCGGCCAAGCTCACTCTCGATCCGCTCATCCATCCCATATCACCCCCTGTCCTTTCCATCTATCTACCCGCCTGTGACATGCCGAGAATGAAGAGCTTCTTTTCTACGTGTCTCTCTCCTCCATCCACATGCATACCAGCAAAAACCTTCTGAGCGTAGTTCCACCGCGTACAACGCTCCCCCTCTCCTTTTAGCACCTTGCATCTGCACTCTACACACTCGTTCTCCCACCTCCATCCAACCATCTTCTACGCGCCGGCTACGCTCTTCAAACGGGAACATCGTCCACCGTCCACCGTCCATCGTCCAGCACCCGCCCCGTTCGCATACCACCATCTCTCCTTCCTCTCCCCTCCATTCCATCCACCCATCTCTGACGCGTTTGGAAGAGTCGCCTACGGTCCTTCCCTTCCTTTCGTCCTTGTACATAAAACCTGCTAATATATTCACGTCTTTTACATCGAATCGTAGCGATCGCCAGCCGAGTCCCCGATTCTTTCACGACTGCGTCGCGAACACAGAGAGACCGATCCAAGAAACTCCTGCTCCTGGACTAGCTGTTTGACGTCTCGGACTCTGTCAATGCCATCCCTTACTTTCATCCAAATCTGGATGTTTTCAGCATGACCGTCATCTACCGGATGTCTGCACTCACTTATCCATTCCAATCTATAACCAGGTCGAGCCGCTTGGACTGAGAGGCCCGTATACACTCAAATGTATCCAAATCCTATTGGACTTCCTCCTTGAACGCTGAAAACTTTGGATTCACTGTCAATCCCAATCCAGCAACGGCCGACACCGACGTCGACTTGTTGGCAGCCTCACTAATAAATAGGAGAGATGATTTACAAAGGAGCCCAAACGCTGATCTCCCAGGAATAGCTGTCATAAAAGAAGCACATAGAAGAAACGGAGGGCTTTTGTAGAGTCATCGATGCAAAATCTGCAGTGACAACGATGATCCTGGTAGATCAGCCTGAGGACGGATTGGTGGGGCACGCAACAGCTGATACCGAGGGAAATCCTGAAGAGATGAGAGAGTGACTATGGGCCACACACCACCTCTTCGGACTGTTCAGCCGTTCCTCCTCAGGTGAAGTGGGTCATGGTGGGAAAGTTGGTTCTATCGAATTCGAGTGGTTCGAACGGAGACGACCGGTTAGGGCGCTCAATCATGCCGGAAGAGTGGCGTAGGCGGAGGTGTGGAACGGTGAGTGGCTACGCTAGTGGCGCCGATTCATTTTGACGCCACAGTACACCTCGATTTTTGAGGTGTTTTGAGGCTGGGAGGAACCTCTTCGTTTTGAAGGTGTTGCCGTCCTCTGTCGAGCGTTAGGGCTGTACCGACGTCCGATCTCCCCCATTGCTCTCCTTACCAATTGACTAAATTCTCTTTTGTTTCCCTAATGAGAACAGGTCCTCCCCTTTCCCCTCAGCTGTCACAGCCGACCGCAGCTTTCATTTCCAATGCCCCGACATCGATCCCGCGTCAGTCCTCGGAATCGTCTCCTCGATGGCACCCCCTCCCTCCTTTTTGAACCTGCGAGATGGTTGCCCAACCCAGTTGCTGCTCCGGTGCCGAAGATATTTGATGGCGCTAACAGATCGGAGTTACCGTCATTCTTCAATACACTCGAACGACTTTTCTCCGTAACCCGCGTTGAGTCCCAGGAGGAGAAGCTCGACTGCCTCCTTACGTATGTGGACGATCGAGTGCGCGAATGGATCGATTCTCTCGATGACGCCAGTACGTACGACAATGCAAAAGCGTAGATCTTGAAGACGTATGGCAACCCTCATTTGAAAGACGAATACACGAAAGGTGATTTTACGGTGATGGTGCAGGCCCTCGGGTCTAAGCCTATAACCTCGCTCAGCGAACTACACATGCACGATATTACTTTCGACACGATGGCCCGAAAGCTTAAGAAAGTGAATAAACTCACCTCCGAAGAAGAAGCTATTGGATACTTCAAGTCCTTCTCTAAGGATTTTATGACCCGTATCCGCCAACGCATCGAGTCAAAGTCGGACATCATGCCCGATCAGGTATTCCCCATCGACGACGTGAAGGCGGCGGCTGTGTTCTTAGTGACCCCGCGATTTGAAGAATTGAAGCTAGGCGATCCTCGAATACGAGCCGAACGAAACAAACAAAATCGGTCAGCCCCACGAGTTTCTCCTCCAGCTCCAGCACCGACTTCGCGGGACGAATCCCTCGAGGACCTAATCTCACGTATGAGTAAGATGGAGCTTGGCGACCCATTATACGTATCAGCTTATCTCAAGGTGGTCCAGAATTATCCCGCCTGCATATCCTTTGTTCCTCAACCTAGTCGGCAACAGCGAGCAACAGCCAACTCGATGAGTCGTTCTACCGAGAAAAGCCAGAATACTTACCAGATGGGAAGAGACCCCTGGCCGACGAACTGCTGCTATTATTGTAGCAAGAAGGATTGCGAATTGCGAAGGTGTCCCTCTGTTGCCGAAGATCTCCTTGCCGACTGACTGGCTGCAGAAAAAGTCATGTCTGCGGCTTCGTTGACTCGCGCTAGAGATCCACCTCCCCACATCGACGCGATACAAGTGTTGTCCGAAGAGGAGTAGCTGGACGAAGAAATGGGCATGCATTGCCTGACTATCGAGGAGCTATGGCTATCGACGATTATGAGCACGAGGACGACGATATCGGAGTGTTCACTGTACAGTACCGGAAGAAGAGAGTCCAGGAGTATATCGACAAATTTCGTGAAGAGGGATACGATACAGATGGTGCCGAAGATATGGCCTGGGGCCTAGCCATCTCCGATACGAAGAATAACCGTGTCACTCGTAATGCATCGAAGTCGGCAGCTCCATACAGCAAGGATGGCAAGAAACAGAAGCGTAGCAAAGGAGTGAGATTTGCAGAGACAGAGGAGAAGGTCCCACCTGCGGTCAAGGCTACGGCGTCAACGTCAAGACTCGGTACACCTTCCCAGCAAGCGATAGCGACCTCTATACCTGCTCCTAATCCGAAAGATTGACCTCGCGCTGCCACGCCAACAACCGTTGCCCTTCCAGCTCTGCCCGTCCGACCTGCGTTCCCCAAGTCCATTCCAGAAATCGATATGACGTCCAAGGAGTCTGGCCCAAAATACCGTTATACGTCTGAAGTCGAAGATGCACACGACGCGGATAAAATCTGCGACAAGATATTCGGCCAAGTCACTGTCACAGTGCCGTTGCTCGAGTTATTATCCCTATCCCCTCACATGCGTAAACAAATTGCGGAGATAACGAAGACCAAGCGAATGCCTACGTCTATAGTACCGAAGTCAGTTAACGCCCAATACGTAACCAGGGAAAACTACGAAGAGAACGAAGAAGAGGAGGTGGATAACCTAGTGTTGGCCTTACCCATCCGACCCGACGACCTTGCTACACATCGTCATTGTTCCACGCTACGCTCAACATCGGAGGAATCAAGATGAAAGGGATCATCGACTGTGGAGCCCAAGTGAATACGTTAACGAAGAGCATTTGGGAAAGGACTCAACTCCCAATTAACGAACCCTGAAGAATCGATATGCGAGGAGTCAGCCTGACCGAGGAGAGATCAATAGGAGTATGCGAGATGGTGGACGTGCCGATGGGAGGTATCACGACGTTGGCTCATTTCTACATTTTCCTCAAGAGTCCTTTCGACTTTATACTCGGTCAGCCTTGGATTCGGGACCACCTGATTGCTCAAACCGAAACCGGTACTGTCAGCAAGATGATGATTCGCAATTTCCTGAACCCTTCTCAATGTGTCACTATTATTCTGCAGAACGAATCGAAGGCCAAGATCGAGGAGATTGAAGAAGAAGAGGTCTCTGCAGCTGTAGCAACCACCGAATCGGAAGAGTGTCGTGTTGCCCCGGATGTATTTTCATAACTCGAGAAGTGTTTGGATGTGGAAGAAGTATTCATCGCGGATGAGTCTGAGACAGAGTCGTTGTCTTTGGTCGGCAGCTCTGAAGCAAGGCGTAAGCCCGAGTCCACAAGGGACGAGGTACGCGGAGGAACGTAGTCAAAGTTGTGATAGGGGAGGAGTAGTAGCAGCGATAACGACAGCAGAAAACGAAAATTCAAGATATGGACTCGATTCCAGCTTTACCCATTCATCATCATCCTTCTCCAACAGATCCTCAATATTCGAAAACCAGATCGGCTCAGCGATTGTTGCGACAAAATACAAGCCTGTCGACAAAAAGATTAAACCCGTTCCAGGTGTAATGTCTGAAGAAACTCGTACCGAACGTAGATCCCCCCCCCAATCCGTTAAAAGGGTGGGAGCCGCTACCCCTCGTACCACCGTCGTGAAGTGATGGATTGCGTGTTACTTGCAAATCCCTCGACCAATTGAACCTATGGAAGGACTCGCAATACAATCCCAAAGAAATCCGCATCGCTGAATACATGCTCCGTCGACATGAGCTCGCCCTCGCTTTTGACGAGTCTCAAAAAGGTCGCTTCAAGCGCGAATATTTCAGCGATTACAAGATACCAACCGTTCCACACGTACGGTGGCAGCACAAACCACTACCAATTTCGCCAGCCACCCGCACAGAGGTGTCGAAAATGTTCCTCGATAAAATCAAGAATGGCACATATGAGCCAAGCCAGTCATTGTATTCGTCGCGATGGTTCGTCGTTTTCAAGAAAAATGGCAAGTTCCGCATCGTCCACGACCTTCAGCCTCTCAATGGAGTCACTATTCGAGATGCAAGCGTTCCTCCCAACATTGACGAGTTTGTTGAAAGCTTTGCCGGTCGAGCTTGTTATAGCGTTCTAGATGTCTTTTCTGGATACGATCAGCGCACGCTTCACCCTGACAGCCGAGATCTTACCAGTTTCATGACGCCAGATAGGGGCGCATATCGACTTACCAGCTTGCCCCAAGGATTCACCAATTCCGTCCGAGTATTCCAGAACGACATGACGTACACTCTCGGTTCAATGATTCCAGATAAGGCTGGGGTCTTTGTTGACGATTGCGGCTTAAAGGGAGGCAAGACGCGATACGAGTTGGCAGATGGATCATACGAGACCATGCCTGGCCACCCTCAAGTAAGAAGATTCATCTATGAGCACCTGAACGATGTGGACGAGGTACTCACCCGTATTATATATGCTGGAATTACCGTTGCAGCAGCCAAACTCCAGATCGCCGCGTTAGAAGCTACAATCGTCGGTCATAGAGTTAGCTACGAGGGTCGCCACCCCGACGACGCCAAAATCCAGAAGGTTCTTGATTTTCCTGTTCCGCTCGATACAACTCAGTTGCGAGGTTTCCTTGGACTGATGGAGGTTGTTCGCATTTTTATCAAAGGATTTGCTGCGGTGGCGCGACCTCTAACTGCGCTATTGAAAAAGGAGAACGAGTGGGAATGGAATGACAGGTGTCAAAGGGCGTTTGAAGAGCTGAAGGAGCGAGCGATTAAGGCTCCGTGCCTGGCACCGATCGATTACACATGCGGGGGAGAAGTAATATTAGCGGTTGAGTCGTCATGGATTGCAGTAGGATTTATCCTCATGCAGAAGAACTCCAAAGGAAAACGCGTACCTGCGCGGTATGGTGCGATTACGTTCAACGATCGCGAGTCTCGTTATAGCCAACCGAAATTCGAGCTATATGGCCTATTTCGGGCACTGGAATCGTTCTCCCACTTCCTATTCGGCCCGTCGGAATTTATGGTGGAGGTAGACGCCAAGTACATCAAGCGTATGTTAAATTCGCCCGAAGCCGTCCCAAATACAACAACCAACCGACAGATCGAAGGAATTTTGCGATTCCCTATCAAGCTGCGTCACATCCCCGCAAAGGATCACTCTGGTCCAGACGCGCTTTCACGTAGGCGCCGAGTGTCCGAAGACGGAGTTGACGACGATTCGGATGAAGAGCGAGAACGAGAGGAGGAAAGACCAAGACTGGCTGATGAGAATTACGAGGAAGCAGATGACCTATACGACGTGGAGTGCATAGTGTTGGTGGAGAGTACGAGTGGTAGCCCGGTGGATCGATAAATCCTAGTTGCCGAAGCAGTGAACAAAGCGAAGAAGGAGAAGGTCACCCCACGAAAATCTCCTGCAACAAAGTGGACAACTTGGATATGGAACGAAGAGGACAACGATTTCGCTGTAACACGAAGGTTTCTTAGCGATTGCGTCAAGCCAACCGAATTAATGAAAAAGGACTTACGACGGTTCATCGAGTACTCGAATCGCTTCTTCATGTCTTCTGGACATCTTTACCGTCGTACGAGAGACCGTGTGCCGTTCAGACAGAATCGTCTCCCAATCCATATGACCAGTTTTGAGCCTTCTCGATGGAACCTGGACTAACGCACAGGGAGAAAGGATCAAATGGAGCTGAAAGAACCGTCAGTAATCTGGACGTCCAATGCCACGCCTCTCTCTCTCATGAGAGATGAGATTCTGTTCGCTTTCGCCATGTGTATACCTAGAGGGCTCGTCCCGGCGACGAAACGGAGGTCGTATTCGGTTGGAAGCTGAGCGTGGGTGTCAGCGTCGTAGTTGAGGGTAATTTTTCAAAAAAAAGAAAAGAAAAGAAAAGAAACGACATACCAAGCCTCCTAGACAGCGACCGTCTTGGATACATTCCGCCCAGACTTGTGCAAACAGAGGTTTTCCGGCCCTCTCCGCATGGGTATCCCATCTCTTGGAGAGCGTTTCGTAGGTTCCAGACTTTGATTGCGGCTGGTCGGATCGATAACGGTCTCCAAGTAGCATCCGAGGCGAGAGGTCGATGTCGTACCGATCCTTGATCTCTTGGTGAACGGCCAATACGTCTTGCAATACGCAGCAGATAAACTGTGGCGAGAGTCAGAGAAAAATAGGAGATGGGTGGAAGGAGAGAAACGGACCGGGTACACCATAAACGCTGTGGACCAATCGACAATGGTTCTCTTTGACATCGATGCCAACCAGGGAGACTGTAGTGCTCAGATGATCTCATATCCCATCAGTTCCAATGTGATGTAAATCGATTTGGAGTCCTTTTTGCTCCATTCCATGACGATGCCGAGCTCCTGACGGCTGTTCAGTATGGCGTTGTAGACGACACGGACTGAGCCCAGAAACGTCACAAACATGCGAGGGCGGTCGACATTAAACGTCGACATCCATGCCCAAATAAGTCCATCATGATTCGTTTTCTGGGACCGGTGAATGGCATGGTCTTCGAACGTGATGGCAAGGGTGTGTGTGAGAAGAGTTACACAAGCTGAATGGACATTGTTTATCATCGATATTCTATGTGTAGTGTGCGTGCATTCACCTTTTCGTGTCGGCGTGTACCGTGAGTCCCGTGAGTCCCGTGAGTCCCGTGAGTCCCTGGAGTTCCATGATTCTTGGGGACGAATAGAGAGGGGGTAAAAAAACAT
Source organism: Serendipita sp. 396 (assembly GCA_019616975.1). Lineage (NCBI taxonomy): Eukaryota > Fungi > Basidiomycota > Agaricomycetes > Sebacinales > Serendipitaceae > Serendipita > Serendipita sp. 396. The sequence goes on from WSTL01000409.1 coordinate 8,835, forward strand.
ACGTTTTGAGAAGACGAGGTGAGAGAGAAGTGGAGAGATTATTCATTTATTTATTTATTTATTTTTTAAAAAAAAAAACGGTAGCAAACGATCGTCCTCAGGCTGCAATTCGAGCGGGAGTGCACTCTCTCTTCGAGAGTGCAAGTGTCGGAACAACGAGGTTCGCGACGACGATCGTGGCCCCAGCGAGAAGAGAAAAAAAAATTGAAACGGCGTCACGGTGATTGACCCGGCGGATTAACGGCGATCACGCGGGGGAGACTTTGCCATTGGTCTTGTCTTTCAACGAAAAACGAAAACGGTAGAGGGCAAAGGTGAATCGTTGGGTCAACGGCGAGCGCAATGACAATCGTACGAGTGTGAGCACGCATGAGACAAAATATGATTCGTTGTCGGTCCTAGTTGTCCGTTACAGTCGTCCGTCATGCCGTCCGTCGTCGTTTTCTGTTGTCGTCGTCGTCGTCGTGGTCAAGGTGTGGTCGGCGCCAAGTTGAAACACGACCACCCGCGACTACTCAAACCTAGCTATGGATACAAAACGGCATTCTAGGAAGAAGAAGAAGTGTAAACCAATGCGAATACCAGCTCTTTCGAATAACTGTTTGGCCACGTCGTTGCCACATAGGCTGAGTAGCGACCTAGGTCGCTTCCACCCTCGAAATGAAATAGAAACCGAGCTCAAGGAGTACTTGCGTAGCATTACACTCAGGCCCTCCTCCTTTTGGGACCATGGCCACAAGGCGGACGTCCTTTGCCATCTCTTCAGACACTCCAAGAAATGGGTGATGGTGAAGGCAGAGGATCAGACAAAGATATTGAGTAGAACGCTCGATCTCGGGCTCTTCCAATTGCAGTCTGCCCTCCAAAAGGACATTTCGGACGCGAGTGAGGACGAGGTCCAGTTTTTCGTTGACGGTGAGCGTGCACCTCTCCACAACCATGGATGGTTGAGTGATTTGCACATTCATCACAATGAAATGGGACCCAAGGTGACCCTGGACGCGACCCTGCTCGACTACATGCCCAGCCACGAATTCCACTGTCAGTTCATGACCGCCAGTATCCCTCTCGCTCACGATGATGGGACCAGAGCATTTGTAGAGGTGGACCATCCCGATGGGTATCGATATACCGACCTCTACACAACGTATACGTATTCTGGAAGTGTCCTGGGACCATTTCGAGGAGAGGGAATCACCTATACGCTCCTTTGGCATGTCTATGGTGCCGGTCTCTGGCTTGTACGGAGCGCCGACTCGACCTCTGTGCCAGATACACCTACCCTGAACTGGTTCATCTCGTCCACCAATCGATTAAAGGTGTGCAGAGGTTTCACCCCTTGGAGGCTTCTTTTCTCTCATGGCTGTTACCTAGGTGTATTTCATTCGTCCAAGCGACCGCGGTCGTTGCATCATCCTCCCTCCCCAGTCTCACTCCCTCTTCCTTGGCTTTCAAAATAGTCTGTATATAAAAGCTTACTACAAGGATATATCACTCTTCTAGAGAGGCAAGAAACAGTTGGACAATCTTGGTGGCTCTGTCCAATTCCATGTTGCGCATACGCCTGATCCCATCTGCCATCTTTGCCTCCAACTCTTTCCAAACCACACAGGAAGTGGGAGACGTCTCCCTCGTCTCGACCTCTGAAGCCATCCCCATTTCTTCTTCTTCTTCGAATGAAATAAAGGACGGGGCTCCTCGTTGAACCCTTTTTAATGGCAGAAATGGGGAGAACATGACCTCTCTCAAAGGCGAAGCCGACGATAAAGACGTGCTAGTCATGCGAGAGAGAACCCGTTTGGCTGGTGGAGGTGGATCCAATTGGACAGGAGCAGGCCGTTTTCGCGGTGATCTCCTCTGATCAGTGTAGCAACCCAATGGCTGGGATTGCTTTCCGCTAAAGATCTCTGCTGTTGTCTCCTGGAGCTGGATCCCCAATGTGTCTTTGCACCACTCCATCCATGCTCCCCATTTTTGAGTGTTTATACATTTGTAAATTGATTGGAAGATCGCTTCCATGACTTCTCCTTCACCTCTGAGGCGAGAGTATGCGTTTGAACAAGTACCACCGATCACTTTTGCGTTTTTGCCAATGATTCCGGGGGCTACTTCCAGCACCATTCTAGGGAGCTATGATACGGCATTTCCGTCAGCCCAATCGATGTCGTATGTGAAGAGATGACTGACCGATGGAAATGCACCTGTTTGGCCCGTGAGTTGGTATTCGATCGAGTCGTGGGTCCAGACCGATGAATCGACTTTGGGCAGGCTAGGATACGACTTGTAGGCCACAAGCTAATCAAATCGAGTAAGACCCCTCTCTCGTCTTGTTGTTTGGTTGGTAAAACTCACCAGAGAGACAAGGACAGTGGACTGAGAGAGTAGCTCCTTCAATCGCATCCCAGAATTTTGCCAATGTAGATCATTGGTGCACAAGATCTGATCCCACGACATGTCAGTATAGCAATAACAAAACCAGTCCCGAGGTGTACATACAAATTCTCCAAAACAAAAACGCTGGTTCAGACAAGGTTTTGTCACCACGTTCCAGAGGCCACGAGGGTGGCGATAACTTGTCTGCTGCAGATTCCATTCCAATGCATGGCGTGAAAAGACCTCGAAATTGATGATAGTCTCGACGCTGGCCAACTTGCTCCACTGGATTGTTGGGTTTGCAGTTTCAATCTTCTCCATAAGCTTGTGCTGTTCGATTGCGTCTTTCAAGATTTCTTGCAGGTACTATTATCCTCGATATCAGTCCATGATCACCCAGTCCATAGCGAGTCTCATCACCTACCATTATATTGCGAGGCGGCGTCTTGGGCAAGTGTTTCATGGCTTTTGCACTCAAGTTTCGGAATAATGGAAACTGGGAGAGCGCTTGCAAGAGATCAAATAGTGGACTGTTGTAAACGTTTGTGAGTGCTTCCTTGTCTGGTGCACCTGGGGAGAGGAGGTTGATAGACTCGATGGCAGCGTCAGATCCTTTCGTGTGCTTCTCCAGCGCACGCAATTTGTCTCCGAGTGTCGCTTCCTGCTGAGTCCTTTTCACGTTCAACGATGTCATCCATGCCACCAGATTCGGGTCCTCTAGGATGGCTAGAGGGGCCATGTTTCAGGAAACGGACAAAGGGGGGGAACAAAAACGACGGCAGAGGTAGACGGACCTGGATTATATATACGTGCTCTCAACTCTCTCCTCTGCTTTTCATTTGGTTTTGCCTGGTTCCATCTCTGGAGGGCAAGGACGCGATGTTGCCCTCCCAAGATGATGTACCGTCTACCTGTAAATGCAAACATGAGATCGACTCGTCCTGAGTGGGTTTTTTTTTCTCTGACTCACCTATGCTTGATTCGTATCGAAAGGTAACATCCAAAATGGTGTCCTTGCCCTCTCTGAACCCATCACTTCCGTATTCAGCCACCAAGTTGTTTACCAATTTCTCGTCTACATTCCGTTGCTCTTCATGAATCTCCATCCATTTTAATTTGATGTCTTTCTCCTCTATGAAATAGTTGTCGAAGCGGCTCATGGTTCAAGTCGTACAAAGCCACATTTCACCCAACGAGTGGAAGGGCTATATTAAAGTTTTATGACAAATTGCAGCACTGCTGCTTGCGAGATGATTTGAGCAATTCCCTTGTAATATATAAAGTACTGTAGTTAATTTATATGTTTTTAAATCTTGCCTGCTGTGAAATTGACAACCCAGTCTGTACAGACTGAGGTGCCCGGGTCGGGCAGACGCTCTATAAAGCTAGATTGAGAATACCATGTTTTTTCCTCTTGAATAACAGAGTAATAGAAAAGTTTCTGGGAGCTGGAAGCAATGTCTCCTGGTGATTCCCATCGACTCAACGTCCCCGAATCTGACCAGCTTTGTCCACGATATCAATGATTGTACGTGTGCAGTTTACTAGCACAAAAGAGAGCTCTGCTTCCGCTCTCTTTCCATTTTGGCTGGCCCCACTAAGGGAGGTGATCATTAAGTAGCACAAAGAAATCATTGTAGAATTGAAAAACAAGCGAATAGTGATTCTACGTACCATTTATGAGTGCAGAATGCGCGTATATGGTGTCTACGTCCAGGTCGAGAGTTGACAGGAGGAATAGTGCCCAATCGGTAGGATCCATTCGACCCAAATCCTTCGTTGGGATCACCGAAGTTGCTTCAGGATGCAACCAACGATGGACATGCGGGAAAGACCGAAGACGAAGTCGAAGTCGGGTCCAAGCCGCTGGATGGGGATGTCAGGGATGGACGGGTGAGCTCCGATTCCGGAGTGGCGGGGAACCGGAGCTCGGGTGGAGGTATCGGGGTGGCTGCTCAGAGACGGGCTGGCCACCGCGATATGATGCCGAAGGGGGTCGTAGGGGGTCGTAGGTAGGTTCAGAGGGGTTTGGGAGCGATAGAAGAGGAGGAGGAGGACTCTAGGGGGCTGGGCTATGTGCTTAGGTAGGACTGATGTAACTAGGAATGAAAGTAGTCGATTTTCTAGCTAGAGATACATGAAATAAACTAGCTAAGACTATATAGAAGAAGGAGGGGGCGATGAGGATGGCTACCTTGTTGGACAAGGTAGTCAGGGAGGATGGGATAGAAGAGGAAGGAGATGAAGGGGTTGAAGGAGAAGGAATAATGGACAAGGGAGATGAAAAGGGAGGTCGACTAGTCGCTTTCCCAATTGGGAAGGCGACTAGAGCCGGTGGCCGGAGCCAGCGGCGGCTGGCCGTGACAGGGGAGGTGATCGTTATTTAGCACAGACAAATCGTTGTAGAAGATACGAACAAACGAATAGTGATTCTATGTAAATA
>WSTL01000041.1:0-26499 GCA_019616975.1 Serendipita sp. 396
GCAGGTGACTCTAGGGCTTCTACACCCTCTTTCCAGTCGGAGCTTCGTGAAACACCCATTGAAGACGAAATGAAGGGTAACGATGAGGAATTTGAACAAGTAAACCACTTCCACCTCCCTACCGGTTCGCGCAGGCGGTCACGATTGGGATCCTTCCCGCGACAACTTTCTTCCCCTGCTAGTCAACCGCATTCATTCCATTCACCACCATTTCCGGCCCATTCCCCCTTACAGGATTATACTAGTTCCGAAAGACCAGGAAGTAGTTCCTCCATACCGTCTACCGTCCCTAGTATGAACGCAGGATTATCGCCTCTCATGTCGAAGCGGATATCCACCATCACGACGTCAGATGCGCCAAGTTTTCAAAGCACAGAATCTTCTAACAGTTTGAGTAACTCGAGACATACGGGAGGGAGTTCGCTAGGTTCTGGTCGGCATTCTTCTGTGCCTGGGCCTGCCGGTCCTCGGCCGCAACCATATCCGCCTCAACGACCTGCTCCTTCTCAAGCACCTCCTTTACCACCTGCCCCACTTGATGATATGACCTCTGTTGGGGGGCGATATCGACATTCACTATCAGGAAGGTTCCATTCCACTAATTCGAGTCACAATACCGTACCCTCGTCGCGTCAAGATGGTATTGTTAGGTTCACACGCCATTCTTTAGGACCCGCTGGTCCACCACCGACAATGGCTCTACCTCCGCGACCAGACAACATCCAATCTTCTCCTAGGAACAGCGGTTCCAGTACTGGGCATCCGCACTTGCAGTCTCTCTTTCCTAATCTTATCTCGACCAGTAGATCTCGGAAAGAGCCAACCCTCTCTGCAATGGCTCCACCCCCAATGGCTCCACCTCCAATGGGACCACTGCCCCCAACACCTCTCCTGAACGATGGAGACAGATCTGTGTCTCCAAGTATGTCAGTAACCTCCATTTCTTCCACTAGATCCACGCCAGCCGTCAACATTAGTCGTATGACCTCCCTGAAACAGCGGTTCAGGATCATGAGCAACCCGACGCCAATGACCCTTCATGAACGGCAACCAATCCCTCCTGCGCAACCGCCACCTACTTTCCCTCCCCCTGCTATACCGGAAAGCCTGGGTTCCTTTGATGATCCTCGACTCATTGTCTCTCGTCACGAGTACATGTCAACGGACAGCCAGAATAACGAGTGGTCGCAGTCAGGGGGTGGCTCGAGTTCAGGACCTCTAATGGGAGAAACGAATCCGAGTCGTCGAGATTCCGCTTTTGCTAGCGTATATGCAAATGGGACGCATTCGCCCACGAACCCGATGATGCCATCAATCACGGCGTTTGCATCTATGGCCATGCGGTCCCAGCCTACCACTTCATCAGACCTTACACCTTTGTCCCCGCCACCTCCAAGGCGAAACTCGAGAACATCGAGGGAAATGACACCAGAGGAGAAGGAACGATGGATATCGGTTATGCATAGTCTCGAAGAGAACGAAGCAGCCTCGGCCCCTTATTACTCGAATCCACCTGCTCTACATTCTGGAATCGACTTGTCACGACCAGTTGCGGTCCGTGCTGGCGCTACCCCTCCCATGCCGGTTTGACACCTTTCTGTTTTTCCTTTCCTTCTTCCCTCTCCCCTGTTTTTTTTTTTGTGCATAGTAGCTTCTGGTTCTTTTCGGTTTCTACTATATTCGCTTGTGTATTTTGACTGATATTGATGTGTATTGGTCTGAAATGAACAAAGTATTATCCGGTTTATACTACCCCGACCTTGGGACAGTAAACTTTCTTTATTTACTTCCGATAGCATTACAAAGTTAATGACATTACACCATATTAATCCTCAAACGTGGTCGCTATATGTTTAGACGTTCAAGTGTATCCCCGCAGGTCGGCAACTAGGTCTCGCACAAATGAGCACCACTGTACGAAGCTACTAGATGAAGGTGAGCTGGTTTCATCTGTGGCGATGGACCAATGATCTTCATGCGACCACCAGACGATGATTTCCCTATTCAGAATTGCTGCACAACAGGCAGCTGCTTCTGGGAATACCTCCTTCGAGCGTCGTTTATTACGAAGAACGGAGAGTATCTTATGCACCACGAGAAGAAAATGGTGAACATCATGATTTGGGGACCATCGAGTGACAAGTGGCGATTGAAGAATTTTGATCAGGCTCGACTTGCTCATAGAGTGTGAATATTGAAGGCAAAACTCTTTGAGTAGTGCGACGACAGAAACTTGCTCCGCTTTTTCTTCGCTGTTTTGCAGCAGGGAAACGGCTTCAAGTGCAGAAAGCCAGTCGAGTCCATCATGCCGAATGAAGTCCGCCGGTTCTGAGTATTTAGAGTCCATGATATGCCTGACAATTTCCACTGAGTTTGGTAATAAATGCGGAATGTTAGGGAAAGTTGAAAATGCTTGCATAAGCAAGGATGCTGATGAGCGTTCTGTGATCTGGATCATACGTATAATAAGCAATGGTAATGAAGAAACACAGCACAATGCAGAGCTCACGGTAGATATGCCCCTTTGGAAGTAATTCAGGATGATTTTGTCGTAATTCCACTCGAGCTCCCTTTGCTGAGCGAGTCGAAGTAATAAAACATTATCAGATGGCAATCTCGTTTCGTCCGATAACCAGTTGGACCAGCACCACAGTAGAATGTGCCAATAATCGCTGTCCCAACATGGATCGTCTACTGAAGGTAGCACATGTTCATAATCCCAGTGAAGGAGGACATGAATGAACCACTTTAAGAGTGGGTTATCAATCCCGTTGACTTGAATCTGTAATATAGGCGTCCTATCCCTATGCAATGACGTCCCGAAAACCCGCAGGATGTGCTGGCCAAGGCCCCTTGATATGACATGCGCAAATAAGTGCTGATCCATCGCATTGCTAAGGCAAGAAAGGGAGCGTATAACTGTGGAGAGCGGCTCATCCCCTCCTGGTATGAGTGCCTCCTCTGTATAACCCTCAGGGCTAAGGCAATAGGCAATAGTATCCAAGGTATCAACGGCCCTCCTCCACTCGCGAGTATTCGGAGATGCAGAAGTTGGGATATCTTGACAAGTCCCAAATAGACACTCGACCACCAACTTTCCTTCTCTAAGACTAAGGTATTGTCTGAAGGGGCTGCTCTGAATGAGCTCCAATAGACCGAATGGATCGAACGTATCGCTTGAATCATTCCATTTAAACGGATGAAAGAGCTCCAGTCGTTCGGCTTGTACTAAGTAGCGCGTCGTCGGACATTTGAGGGTTCTCAAGAGCTGTGTTTGACTTTCACCATCCCCTTTGACCCAAATATTTATAGTTATCAGGGAGATAAGCTGCATCCCCAGATTCTCGACTGCTAGGAGTAGTTTGTCCTCAAGTACTTCTGGCTGAAATGAATCATATCCTTGCAACAGATGGGCGAGTAACTGGTGAAGAGGCAATGTTTTGAGCTGTGATAAACGACGGTTGCTGACCTGCTGAAATAGTTCGATAAACGTAATCACCACCTCCTTGATCACGTCGGTGTCTACCACCCGGATATTGGCCTTTGTTGGAAATGGAAAGCCGTGAGAGAACAGAGTGATACAAAGGTGAGAGAGGTAATGCAGCACTCGAGGGGGTTCTACGAGGGTACCCATTGACAGGGCTCGGATATCCCTTAGCCACGTTAGGATCACGGTGGATGATACCTTGTGCGATACTTGCGCAATATCTCCAAAAAGAGATTTAGGATGAGGTTCATCATCGGCAGGTATTGGAAATGAAGCTCTCCACAGAGCGTAGCGTAGCACGAGGCCAATCCACGTCCCGTGAGGCGCTGGGTTTGTTGTAAGTCCAGATGATAAAAACTTGTGCAACGTGGGTGAATAGGCCTTCGGACCGAGAATTACAACCAGCTGTGACAAGTTACCTAGTTGCAACGAAATCCTCTTCGTACTATCCGCTTGATGAGGATCGAACTGATCTTCGATATAGTTTGAAACTGAGCCCAGTATTGTGCGCCATGGTATATTGGCCGTTTGGCATATGCTCACCATGGCCGCAGGCGATTCATCGTTGAGCAGTACGTCGAAGGTCTCGCTGATGATACCCATAGAATCGGGCGTCGTTTCCAGTCGTGGTAGCACCCAGAGAAGAGCAGATGATGGAATATTGTAGTCCGATAAAATCACCTGGTCTTCACGACGCGCGTGGTTAAACCGTGGGCCTCCGCGTTCAGAATCTTCAAGTGACGTCTCGTCACTGTTACTTCCTCGAACAATTAAAGCGTTGTATAAGCCCCAGATCAGTTCATTGGAAGCTGATCCCAAGGTTTCGAAGAGCCTGGACACGGGGGATTGAAATGGGGCAGAAGGGTAAAAGGCAGCGAGAAGGGAGGTGATGAGATAAAATATAGCCACTAGGATCAAAAGAACTGCCAGTATGATGGTAATGACCAGGCTGATTCGTTGTAGCCAGATCACCAGACCGGTCATAAAGAGGACCAACGCAGCAAGCAATATCGTTGGTAATATGGCGATGAGTGTAGGAAAATGCCATGATTCGATCCCTTGATGTCGATAATGACGCTTTACAGCACGATCACGGGGACTGGTTATGTTTGCTAGGCCTCGATCAAACTCGCGTATCCACTGCAGGGCGAGCACGGCAATGAATGAAGAGAGCAAGCTGAGGCCAAGACTGGCAAAGAATACTGAGTTAACAGCAATTGCCCATCGAGGTACTTCAAATGTGTCGATAAGTGGGAAGGGTGGAACCGACGAGTTACTGAGCTGTTGTGAGATGGTAACAAGGACGCCCCGGATGATCTCTGACTCGTCCTGTGACAAAAACGAAACGCTTTCTATAACGAAAGCCGTAAGAATGGCTGAGAACAAAGCGGCCTCATCATTTGTCAGGTGCTTTCTGTCGGCCCCTTCAAAAGATTGAACTCACGAACACTAACAAGGTCGATAAGGTCTCCTCCCACTCCCTCATCATTTCACGGTCATATACCGCAGCCTTCCAGTTATACATTTGCCATGGATTTCCGCTAGCGTCTCTCCTTTCAACGTCTGGGATTGATCCAGTGAAGGATCGTTTTCTAATAGGCGGCCCCTTGCTATCGGGACCATTTGAAGTATCGTTTTCACTGATATATATGGTCCTCCTTCGTATCATCAAAGAAGGCAACGTCAAATGACAATTGTTGGAAGGTTCAAGGTCCTCAATGGTGGATGTTCTCACTTTCGATCGCGAAATTAACGTGGATGTTTGACGGAAAGTCTCGGTATTACAAAAACAGAATGAGTTATAATCCATGCTTATTGATGAATGAAGGATAAGAATCAAGCAAAGCTATTTTCGACATCTGCAGAAGAATCGCCTGTCTCCATCGTCGTGAATGTAAGGAATGCAGCCGGTCGGTGCGCTTCTGCCCAGAATGGGAGCGGGTTGTCGAGAACAACAGAATATGGCATATTCGTGGACCAAAGTTGAGTCAATCCGATACCGTAATTCCAGATTTTGCCCTCGGGAACAAGAGTCATCCCGAGAACGCGATCGGAGAGCAGTAATTGTACTCTCTCGGACATATTAGGATTGAAACCCTAAGAAAACATGGTCAGCAAATCAATCAGTCGCTTGATTCCCATGTGAATACTTACTGGTGGGCTCAATGAATTGTCTGTGTTCTTGCGGCCCCATTCGAAGCCCGCAGGTGTAAGGGCATGAGCAGCCAACGAAATTGAACCAGGAGTGAACGAACACGTCACACAAACCGAAGAAGGGCCCCATTCTGCATGGTCTGCCATGATACGTGCTTGCGTCGTGACGTCTACCGGTGACAGATATTGGCTTTCTTGGGGTTGAGTCTTGATCCACCCGAGGGGTTCGAGGTCACTCAGAAGGACGTCGTCTTCCGGAAGCTGGCCCGGGAGTTCGACGGAGTTGTTGGAGCCTCGTTGTGGAATCCAGACAATGGCTTTGATTTCTTTTACCTGCTTGTTGTCCGGTGGTGATGCGCCATAGAGATAAGCTGCCACTTGTGTGCGCAAGTCCGAATTGATGACAAAGGCGCGGAGGACATTCTTGGGGAAAACATAAGTGAGTGAACCAGCTTCGTCCTTGACATCATCGTTGGAAACGTAAATATGCTGCAAGCGGAGAGCCAGGTTGGTGGACGAGATTGCCCTGACCCTCCAGTCGGATTTACTACTAAACACCTGCTGCTCATAATTCGTCATTGTTACAACCTGTATTTGATCTCCATGGACGTTTGTCGTCAAGCTGATACGAGAAATATCAACCAATTATCGTCAGATATATATATTATGACTTACGTTTGAAGCGCGGTGACCTGGCTTTGTGCCGCTGTACTCTTCTCCAACTCAGCCATCTGTTGCCGCTGAACAGAAGGGGCTGCAATTTCCTGCCCGAGAATGATATCACGGATCTCGGACTGTGTCAAGGATGCGATATTGACACTGTTACGTTTGCCGAAGTCCTGAAAGAGATGTTAGAGTGGAGTCTACTACAATGCGAGCACCGTACAGCTAGAATGAGATCCTTAAGTGCCACTTCCACTTTCATCCACTCTTCGTCAGTCAACGTAGGCCAGACAAAGTGCGGCTCCGTAATAGTAGACTTGTCTGGACGAAGAATAACTTTCGCCTTTTCATTATTGACATGAAGTGCCCGCAGCAACAAGATGACCCTTGAGAAGGCGGTATAGCTGGAGATTGACTTCAGCCAATCGTCTATGGAAAGTTTAGTACTTGAGCACAATATCTTGGGTATACTGACCATAAAGGTTGAATAAGACCATTTGGGGTTGTGTCGCTCGCTATGACTTAGTGAGTAGTCGCCCGTCGGGGAGCAGCGAATCGCGTACCAAAATAAGGTCTCCAAACTTCTCCATCTTCATACAAGCCTGGAATGGGAGCTGTAGCTCACTTCCCTTAATGACGATATTGGGGAAGTCGAGCAAATGCACTTCTAGCGGGTCCAACATCCCCTTACGAGTGACAATAACCTGTTTGGGCTGTTCTTCGACGGGCAAAGAGCGAACCAGGGCCGCAACTTCTTCGGCAGTCTTCCACTTAGCGAGCTGACCAAGACGTTTTTGACCAGCCCATACGCTGGTGTGAATGATCTACAACAACATTCAATACCCGATATTTGGACCAGAGAAGGGCTTACCTTGAGGAATAATTGACCAGAACGTGGGTTGAAGATGAAAATTGCACCGTTGATTGGCTTCGTTGTCAAGTTGCCCTCAAACGTCTTATGGATAGTGACACGGTACACGTTTGTGTCATCTACGAACCAAATGATTTGGTTGGAAAACAGTTCGGAGTAGTTTTGGCTGTTGAGGTACGGTTCCGTCGGTTCGGAAGAATATAATTGAAGACCTTTGCGAATACGTTCTCGTAAGACGTGACATGCCGGATTCGCCTTCATGATCTTTGACATGGCCTGTTGGACTAGGGGCTTCATACCCGGGAACCAGTTTCCATATGCTGACCAAAGGTTGTAGGCGAGGTCCATACCAATCATTACGCCGGTTGGTGAGGGATATATGCTCATCGAATCGGAAACCTTACACCATTGAGCAACTAGGGAGAGAGAGCGGAAAATGGAAAGGAACGTACATAATCCAAGAATTTGGCTCTTGTATACCGATCAATATCGTGCGAGTCGAAATCGCCCCAGCGAAGTTGAACGTCGACCCAGTATTTGTTGCTGGTGATGCCGTCGAAGCTATCCTTACCCTGTTAAAGGAAATGCTTGTCAATAAGAAGTCAAGTCGACGAGCTTTGACCTACATCGGAAGCGAGTGAAGGTTTGGATATATTCCACTATTCACGAGGTTAGTCTGCTGGTAATGAGAGAGTTCAAAACCATGCCTTATATGAAGAGAAGAGCAAGATGTCCGCACACGAGCTAAAAACGGATTAGAATAATACGAATGAAGAAAATTGGTTACTCACGAGTTCATCTTGTAACTTTTTCTTGGGTGAATAGTTTCTTTCTGCACCGTTTCAATTTGGAGGGCTTCCATCTCTTGATCGAAAACTTGACACTATAAAGTGGCTGTCAGTGGTGAATTAAACAGCCCATTAAAACACGTACCAAGTCCATAACGACACTTTGAAGATTACATCGTGTCAGCATAACGTTGGATTCAATCAGCTCCGCTTACACACCTTTCATGGACTAGAATATATAAGTCAGAAAATAGTGTATTTATAACTTTAAGAGACTCACTCTTCTGCCATAAATGCGCTCGGAAAATTTGGATCAAACTGATCTTGAGAGTAGGAATCTTGCCATGCCTAATAAAGATTGAGATTGATTTCGGAGGAGCCACCAGGAATCTCACATGAAGATACCAGTCAAATCCAATTGTACTTGGAAACCGACATATACGTTGGCACGGTTGATGGTGGGGCTCCACCACAACGTGAACCGACGATTAGGAATTTGATTAAGACCGGACCGTTGGGCATTTGTGAGCTTCTTGTATCTCATGGATTCTTCGAAGCCGGACGCCTTCTCCCAGAAGAGACCTGGTTCGAAAATGAGAGAAATTCGAACAGTAAATTAGTCGCACTGACCTTCCCAAGTGGGGAAATATGTTCCTTTGAAGAGCGTATGTTCAAGGATACCCTCAACACCTCCAAGCGCGGCAATCACGTCGACACGGTAGTTATTTAATTGCCAGAGCTTTCCATCGTGTCGTTGAGATGTCCACCAGAATGGATTGCTAGGGTTATATACGTAAGATAAGAAGCGCCGGTAACTCAACCACTCACTGTTTCAAAAGTTGGTACTGCTTCCAGTCTGTACGGACACGCCAGCCCTTGTCATATGCTAATGTATGGCGATCCTTTTGGAAGAGGGTGTTTATTCTTGGAATACCTCTATCCCAACTGTCCTCCAAATCTTCCAGCGTAAGGCGACGGTTTTGTGCGTTGGCTTCCTTCCGCTTCATGGCGTATTCTGACCAAACACGAGCGGAATCTAAGAACTCCGCTTCCCAAGGTTGCAAATACCGGTAAAGATTAGGAATGAGTTGGTCTTCCTCGTGGGACATGCCAGCCCGGAAGTGTGTCACTAAGAGGAGAGATCAGAGTCTGGATATGGCTTAATGAGGTATACATACCTCCTACGTCGGTTTGCTTCATCCATCGAAGGTCACTCTGGGGAATTAAGACATGGCCCATCGACAACATGCCCAAGCCACCCAATTCCTGTAAAGCTAATTAAACACCGAAATATGACAATCTGTTTTAACTAACCTTCGGCGTATAGAAAACGACTGGAGGGAAACGAGAAGGCATTTTGCTGTTCAACCCAATCTTTACACGCGTTTGGATTTTGTTCTCCGCTTTGACAAGTGCATCCAACAATTCATTGGTATGGATAACGGCCTCTCGATAGTAAGTCATCAAGCCAATGATGGCAGTGTTCCATTTGTTGACTATCTTCGAAAAGGTTGTGGAACCAGAGCTCATGAGGATCTGTCTGATTCGATTGTTAAACTGTTGAATCCCTGTGCGAGTGTCTATGAGCACCACAGGAGGTCAGAGGTCAGTAAAACGCACCGTCATCGGAGACCCGCAAGAAAGCCTGGGCCGTCCGTTCCTTAGTTTGCTCATTCGTCAGATTCCAGACGCTGTCTTTGATGGAGAACTGTTCGCCACTAGTTGTGCGTATCTTTGGCAGTATTCGAACTTCAAAGCCGCACATGGAGAAGAGGAGTTGCGGGTTATCCTTTGAGTAAACGCTGACAAAGGTGTCATCCCATTCGATTGTCGTGAGAGATCGAGGCAAACTCTGTTTGATGTTCCAGAAGACAGCTCGTCCTAAGTTGACGTCGTGCTTGATTAAACGCATTCGGCAATCTCGTGGCCAGCACCGCTTATTATTGTAACCAATCACGTTGTTATTTGTTGGATCAGGGTTTGCACTAAGATATCGCTGAATAAGATCTCGGGCTTCCTCTGCCGTGAAACGATAGAGAATGTGGAGGCGGTCCACATAACGAGAGTAAAGGCGCACTGGGTGCCTCCTCTCGGTCTCAGAATCGCGATACTGGAGGAAGTTGTTGGGCATCTGTGGCGGACCGGCCATTTCACTTGCTCTGTGCAGTCCTAGGACCAGGAGATCAAGCACCAGCCCATAATATTGAAAGACGAAAGCGGAAAACTGAAGACCACGGATCATCCCATATCCGTTATTGTGCGCCATATCTAGAAGAATATGAGGCGGATTCTATTGGCAATACTGGCGCCATACCTTTATAAGTCAACGTGATGTTATTCTTAGCGGTGATATAATCCGCAAGGTTGTGATCCAGAATCAAGCGCAATAGACGATTGAGCAGAGTCAAATCGACCTTTTCGTAAACCTTGGAAAAAACGGTCTCGATCATGACGTTGCATTCGCCTTCAGATGTTTCCCAGATGTCCGTCAAGTTGTTAATTCCCTGACACCACTTATAGACAAGAAGCGGAGGGGGTTCAGTGTCCTGTGGCCTAGATTAGTCATAATACTGGTGAAAGCATGCAGCACGTACAGCAGGCTTGATCCAAGCTGGGAAGAGACCCCGTTTATCAGCTTCGAAGAATAGGAACTGATCAAGGTACTAGGCCAAGAGTCAGTACAGTTATTGGAGCATCAGTCGACGAGAAACCTACAGCATCAGTGATCTTCTCTACTGGCTCGATGTCATAACAAGGGATGAGTTTATCGTAAGTATCGAAAAACTCTGCGGTCAAATCAGTTGGATATCAGAGAGAAATAACGGAAGTCACACCTATTCCAGCCTCCTTGAACGACCGCTGGGTAAGTAAGAGTCTCTTGATCCGTGATAAACCTATGTGGAAAGTGAGCGAAGGGGTCAAGATGAAAATTCTGCGACAAACATTCATGGGGATTATCGTATGCTTGCTCAATCAACGCGAGCTCCTCACGTTGTGATTGATTTAGACGACCTTTGACACTGTACGCTTCTTTGAGTTTTTCCAAAGCGAGAACCAGTAGCTTGGTGTCGTGCTTATACGATAGAGGACTAGATAGAGGGACATGTTCAGACTTGTGAGTAACGCCGCTCAAGGTGACTCACGGGAAAGGAATTGGGGCGAATTTGCGACTTTCCAACCAGTGAACGGTCGAAGTGTAGATAGCAACAGCTTCTTCGCCAGAAATATAGGGACCATCTTTCAAGTAGCCGTGTTGCCGTTCTTGCTCCGCCTTTAGATACAATCCTATATTTCGTTAAGATGAACAGGTCGAACGAGGTGCTAGATCTACTTACGAGTTAATCGTCCCAAGTTCTTCTTTACAACTGCTTTGTCGACGGTCGCCCCACGTCTAATACGCTCCCGATTGTAATGTGCAACGCTATCAAACATTTAGTATGACGGTCTATTTGATCGTGGAAGGCACTTACGATGTCCACCAGTCTGCCTTGCTCTTGACATAACGGAGAATGATGTTTTCAATAGCGGTGGGCATACCGGGCACCTTCCAAGGTACTATGGGATGTAAGCGAAAGATCATGTTCGGTGCGTGTGCTTACTATTGGCTTTCCAGCATCGCCATGCCTCGGATAGATGCTGAATAATTGTCTTGGCCTTATTTTGTCTGATCGACTCCGGCATCATATCGATAATATCGTGCATAACAGCAGCACGAAGTTCAAGATCGTATTGAGATTCGACACGTTGCTTCGTGACGGTCTTGGCGACACCCTTACTATTGCGGCCTTCGAACTGACGGGCAAGCAGGTTCCCGAGCCTGAAACCGTGCTTAGTTTCCAGATGATATCTCAAAGGTCACAACTTACCATCTTTCTAAGAGGGGCACAATACCACGCATGAAGAATAGCCAAACCCGCCAACCTGGTGCCCAGAATCCACAACCAGGACCTTTGCCTACGGGGCCGGTATTGAAGCGATAATAGATCAGATGCTTGAGATCTTTGCACATTCGCACTTGTCTCATCAGCTAATCAAGGCCGATTAGTCAGGATATCGTGACTATGAGGAACGGGCAATACCTTATACTTGTATCGGTACATGCCAGTAAGGGCACCGATATGGGCAAAGATATATTGCAATGCATCTGCCAGTTGGAAGGCGTCCACATTCCCCAAGCGGTACTGCACATGAGTATCCACCACAAGTTTCGTGAGCCGAAGGATTTCCCGGCAGAGATGGAACGCATTGCCGAATCGCGACTTTTTTCGCTCTTTTGTTGTCAAA
Source organism: Serendipita sp. 396 (assembly GCA_019616975.1). Lineage (NCBI taxonomy): Eukaryota > Fungi > Basidiomycota > Agaricomycetes > Sebacinales > Serendipitaceae > Serendipita > Serendipita sp. 396. Next base: position 12,248 of record WSTL01000041.1, read on the forward strand.
GTCCTGAAGAGAATGTTAAGGGCGTGAAACTATCAAGGAGAGTATACATACTTCACGGGTTTCAGGTTCATGTTATAGTCCAGATGTAGATAGTTCAAGTTCTGAAGGAGGTTCAGTACCTAATACAGCACACGGGGCGTTGCAGACCTTTCGGTGAATGAGGAGATTCAGCATGTTATATCCTTGCCTGCAAACTTGCAACCCTGCCTCGACCCAATCCAACCGAGTGATCTGGAAGAATTTTGTTGCCTTTAGTTGACGGAAGAGACTCTTCTTGGTCATTGCCTTCGGTGGCCGATGTTTGAGCTCGTTGAGCACGTAGCACTTGAGAAGTTTTTGGTACGACACTCGGACTTTTACAGGTTGATTGGGAGGGCAGTGTTCGAGATACCTATGACAATGGTTTAGGTCATAAAATAAGGGTTAGTTTGACGATACTTACCAGTTTTTGACTAAGGGAACGTCCTCCGCACGACGAGTCCTCCCACTTCGATGATTATAAGGGGTTGGAGCCCACCATAGGGCGATGGCATCGGCAATATGCTCTCCATCCAAATCTTCCTCTTCCAAAAATGGCGAAAACTCCTCTCCTAGTTTGTCTCCCCATTCTTCTTCTTCGACACCATAACCGAACACTTCGTCTTCGTGTGGGACAAGTGGTAGGTTCTTTGGGTTGAAGGATCTTGACGAAATAGGATTGATCAGGGGATCAAAGTAGAATGCAGGTAAGTCTGGGTCGTCGGTACGAATGTAAACACTCTTCGGCGTATGATACGGTGCCAGATGAACGGATCGGGGAAGCGAGTTATACAAATGAGGAAAGGCGACCTTGTATTCTGTTCGAATTTGTTGGCGTATAATAATTTTGTTGATGTCATTAAATTCGTTCCAATCTTCGTCATATTTGTCCAAGTCTCTGTAAAGAGGCTCAAACTTTGGCCCTCCGGGGATGGCCATGTTGAGGGCTTTTGCAGTGAAAAATGCTTTCTTGTCAAAGAGATAACTAGCATTATTGTCGACATGGTCCGACAGCAGCGTACGACCCAATCGATACAAGTTTGCCATCACGGGCAGAGAAAGTGCCCAGTATTGGTAAGACGAACCATTGACGGATGGCGTATCAGACAGGGGCTTGTGGTCGTAGAACCAATCTATGATCGCTTCGTCTTCTTCCTCATGTAGTTCAAGTTGGATTGCTTCAAGAGGTTCCACATCTAAGACGTTGTCACCATAATCTAGTGGTGGCTCCTCGTCGTCGAAAGGAGGGAAGCGCATCCTCTTGAAATGCCGACGATCCCGTTTTTCCGTACGCATTGCTAACCACATAGTAGCCCATTGCGCATGGTAAACGGGTTCAATCACCCGAGGAATCTCGTTGACAAATGTGATGGCTCCAGTAATATGATAAAGTACTGGTACCTCGCGGACTTGCTAGAGATTCAAGAGAGGTGTGAGTTGTTGTCTCATTTTACTAAACAGACAATCTAACTCACCTCCCAAGGAAACGGCATATTTTCCAACAGTTTGAGGACTGCGTGAGGAACGTATTTCAGAGCACCAAGATGTACTCTCTTATCATTTCTGAATTTTCTGTTGCTCATGTCACCATGGTCTTTGATAATCTTTCGGACGTGCTCTGGCGGCAGTTCCTGTTAAAGAAGGGAAAGAACAGGATATGATCAGCCATATAGATGACTGACATGTCCAACAAACCTGTTTTCCAGTATCGATGAAGCCCTGCTTCCTCTTTTCGGCGTAACGCCTATTTTGGAGTTGCACCCACTTCTGCGACTTTTGCGCGAGCAACTCTGGAGGCATCATTGCCGGTCCTACCCCTTGGTTACTTGATGTGGGAGCCCCGGGGGGCTGCATCATTCCTGGCGGGAACGACATTTGGCAAAGCCAAGGGCCAAGTTGAATCTCCACCTTGGACCCGCCCTCTCGACGCTAATCTCTCGATTCACCTCTATTCATGAACCACTTTGGGCGACTTCCAACTGAGCTGGTTGTAAATATCATCGAGTGTCTGGATCCTCTTTCATTGGTAGCGGCGTCTGGTGTGAGGTCACAATATATCTTGGCTGCTCTCGAAACTAATACTGCTGCGACTATATGGCTAGACATGCAAACTATGGCACTCAATTACGAACTCCATTCGCCTACAGCATACCGTCGCTTGCTATCGGTACGGCGTCGCCGACGGATCTAAGGAGATGGTGGATTGGCCTCTGCAGCGATGTCTGGAGGAATTGAAGGCATATTACGCGCGGTACAGTTCTCTGCGCTGGATGAAGGTATATTTGAACCATATTCATAGTGTTTAAGAAAAACTCATTTTCAATCCACAGAGCTATTGCTTCCAGATGGAATATGGAAACCTTTGGGAGCTGTATGGAGGCGTCTATGCTCAAGGCGCCATGGGACATGGTATGCTCAGTGAGTAACGCCACATTGATTCCACAATTATCACCTCATTCTATTTTTCAAGAATTTCGTAAGGCTATGGTCGCCACTACATCGGAAGACGAGAGGGTTTGGGAGATCAACACTGGTGTTCCAATCCGAGATTTCAGTATGGATGTATTCCAAGACCTTGTCGTCCTCGTAGATTACAGGAATACTGGGTAGGCAAAGGTCGAGTCCATATCAGTAATGTCTCTGACTCAAGACAGCTCTGAGCGCCAAGTTCGTTTCCACAGCATGTCAACGGGAACACCCCACCCTCTGGCGAAGCGTCCTGTGGTTGCAATTAACGCAACTGAGCCTAGGTTTGAAAGCTGTAACATTGCCATCAACAACGACTTAGTCGGAATTCTCTTCCAAGACCAAATTCTTTACGCAAATCAACGACTCGAATCCAACGTCCTTGGAGTCTGGGCATGGAAGACGGGTGACATGCTGCTGGTATGTCCCTGTAGTCTTGTTGGCCAAAACATCTAACCAGCTCCTAGCGACTGCCCTCAACATTGGATCACGTGGTTGAAACAATGTGCTTCCTATCCTCCAGCCATATCCTTGTCGGCTGGCGAACTTTGTTCTACCGGGAAGGGATAAATAGGCAGGTAATGCCTTCTTTGGACGTGTACGAATTCTCGAAAGGCGTGGATGCCCAACCATCGAAACGATTCTTGCTACCGAAAATGAAAGAAACGGCAACCGTCCTCGAATTTAGTATCTGCTGTGATTCGACACCGACACCGAGTCAATATTGTCCGCGCCCTTTTTACACATCTCCCGATCATAGAATATGCAAAGTACAGATGTAAGTGATGCATCGTTATTTGGATTTTTTTTTTCTGGAGGGACTGACAACAAAACGAATAGCTCACTCGGGGATGAACTGGATGGGATGTTGACGCGAGAGTCGCCGATGACTCTCCTCCTCTTCACGCATACTTTCCTCCGTGATTATAAGCCCATGGGAGCTATACTCGGAGAGGGCACGTCAACGACTATAGTTCCATGGGAGCTGTGGGGTGAGAGCACGCGACTTACCCTTTGGAATTCTCCAGCATCTGTGTACAGCATCTGTGTCAACGGCTTAAGGGTAATCCGCAAAATCTCAACCGGTGTTCAACAGCACTTCAAGATTCAACTATGTGACTTCAACCCTTACGCTGTGAGCAGCATCGAATCATTACCGGGGAAACCGACCTCTACGTATCGATACGTAAATTCAGCTATGGAGAGCACATTCAACATGCATATTTTCACACAGCAGGTATATACACCCCTCCCGTACTTAGAAGTTACAACCAAGAGGAGCTTTGAGGCTCGCGACGTTATGCTCGATCACGACAATGTGTATCTTGTGCGGGTAAGCGTTACCTTTAGTCGCAGTCGCGACCTTGTTGTTTAAGCCATATTGAACCAGGAACAGGGACGCGAGATCGAGGTTCTTTCTTTCTGAACATCGTTATGGAGAAAATTACACGGACCAAACAACTGCTTCGCTCTCTTAACTTGGACATGAAACTATCGACACTTTCAGACGAATATACCAGACGACTATAACAAAGTCCATTTTCTTTTGTACTTGTAACGATGAAACACAATACATGATTGTATCGATTTGACTCTCTCTTGATGGAACGAAAGGCTAGTAAATAGCAATACACTGGAGAACAAATGTAACGAAGGAACGAAAGAACAAATATTTATCAATCAAGGGGGTGAAGGGACCGGAGGATAGTGCGAAAAGTCTGGAAGGTGAGGAGCATACGGTGGTGGAACGGAGCGTGCGCGTGTCTGTCGGTCCTCGTCGGGAGAAGTGGGAGACTCGATCGTGGCTTGTAACGAGACAGGAGGTTGCAAAGCCTTTTTGGAATGAGATATCGGGTGTGATGCATAAGGATGTGAAGGTTCATGTGTAGCTGTTGGTACGTCCTGAACGGACGGTGCAGCAGAAGAGGAAGAAGGGAGCGAATGTACTTGGTGACGGGCGATCCCTGCAGGATACAGGTTGCTATCATAGTCCTGTATACGATCTTGAGGCGGTGTTGGAAGTGGTTGAGGAACGTAGATAGGATATCTACCCTTCGAGTCGATGCTCATCGTAGCCGTCACGGGTTCATGACCTTGCCAGGGAGTTACGACGTATTGTGGGCTCAGTAACTCTGCCATATTTTGGGGCCGAATAGAGGCCGAGGTCATACCAGAGGTGGCAGGGGTGGAGGGGATCAGGAAGGGGTCCTGCTGTGATTGGCTAAGCGTTGACTTTTGATCTTGGGCTTTTCTTCGTCGTGCTCTCCACAGAAGAACAGAAATCACCACGATAATCAATGTAACCAGTACTGAAATCAAGACAGAGATCAGAACAATGGTTTTAGTAGACAAATGAGCCTGGGAGGAGGCTTGCCCTGCCGTCTCGGTAGGACCACTGGTTTGAACAGAACTCGAGGCAGCAGTGTCTTCATTCCCAACAACGGTATAACTATATCAAATAAGTAAAGCGTCAGAGGGAGAGAGGAGGAGAACGATTGTCAAAAGTACTGACGCAAAACCGTCCACAATTCCGTAGCCAGAAGGCCCTCGACTGACAACGATGGTATGGGATATATTATCGAGACCTGTTGCACCCCATCTCACCCCCCAGTCGACGACCTCCTCTCCTACAGTTACGCCACTGGGGGCAACGGTCCCAGAAGGAGCGGTGAGATTGACCAGGACTGGTGCTCCTCCATCCAAGGAGACATATGTATCAACCTGATACGGCCATAAAGATGCCAGATAGTAAACGGCAACACCTATGATGTTCAAACAAACAAAGAGCACGATGTTTAGCTGGGACCAAGTTATGGAGAACAAGCAAGGCTTTATCATACCGGTGAAAGTAAACGAGGCCGATGCAGTCGTGCTATCAGTTAAAGTATGACTTCCCCCAAAGTTCAGAGGTGAAAGAAGTTGGGAACTTGGCTCCCAGTGGCCCTGGTAGCGGATAGCCCCATCGGTATCGTCCACTGTCTGATTGGACAACAAGACCTCTCCCGCCTGAACAACCAAAGGTGCAAGAATCGTTAGGAGAAACAAAAACATCACGAAATGCGTGAGGAAGGAGGGGGAGAGGAAAGAAACAACCAATGTTTGGAGGGACGTGTGTATGTACGCCCATCTTTAAGTGGGAACTGCCTTGCAACCGATGAACCCGCCAACGTCCTAAAAAATCACGTTGCATTATCTATGAGAACAGTGTCAAACAGTGTCAAACCGCTGAAACAACGTAGAGCAGCGATCCCGACTCATCGCATCAGACCCCTTCAAATCCAATATCGACTGTTATACGTTATGGCATAACACAGGCTCTACGCTTAAGTCAATATAGCAGCTTTCCCTTCTGATACCCGTAAACCTGTTCGGTTGCTTGTGCGGACAAAGAGACAATGGGCTCAGCCGAAGTGGCTGTTCGATGTTAGCCTCCTGAGAAATGTCTCGAGGGTACAGCACAGAAACCTCCCCCTCCCTCCCCCCAAGAAAACAAAGAATCCATATGGGCATGGGTTATATCTCCTTATGATAAAAAAGAACTACGTCTGTCAACTTACAATGAGGCCACAAGGAGGGGTACGATCACGTCAACCAAACAAGAAACGATCACGTCCTTTCGCGAGTATATAAACCTTTTATTAGTTATTCCGGAGGTTTTCTGGTGTGTACTGATTTCAATATCTACGGAGTCGGGACCGTACACTACATTCGATTCGTCAATGTTATGAGAAATTGGTCTAGAGAAAATGGTTGCCGTTGCCGACCAATCATCAAAAATAGCGTGTATTCATTGAGGGGGATTTAGGGCTGATAACGTCGTGATCGACTGCGATGCAACTTGTGTCATTGGGGCTCGTGGATTGAGAGCAGAACGAGTGTTTTGAGATGCGAATACGTTTGGTTGAAGATTATGATAGTTCATTGCAGAATGATTCGTTGACGAGGAGGCACCCGTAGGCATTGCAGTGAAAGCAGCCGTCTCTTGCCAACCCTGCCTCGGAGGAATCACTACCTTTGGCACCGTGAAACCATTTGTGAAATTGTTATGGACTGGACCTGGAATTGTTGGTGGATCAATCTGGTGATTGCTTCTTATCGATCGTTCTCTATTCCTTCTTCGACGGTTCCGCCTCACATAGAGGATGAGACCGACGATGAGCAACGTTCCTAGAATGGAAGCGAGCGTCGCAATGGCTATGTCCGAGGACCTGCTCTTGGACGTAGCTGGATTGGGGAAGCTTGTCGGAGTAGTAGTCTCACTGGGATTACTCCCGAGTAGAATTGGTGAATCCGAGGTTTGAATGTTACCAAGTGGTATCTTCTCTGAGGTAGAAGTTGGATGCTGAGTGGTGGAGGTGATCGATGGCACCTCTACAACTGAACTGTCTTCGACAGGAACCGTGAATCTATTGAAAAAGGTAAATAACAGAGCGACTTCGGACAAAAGGTGAAGAGACGACGGGCACTGACCGAAAGCCGTCTGACACGAGATAGCCAGAAAGGCCTCGAGTGATCGTAACAGTGTGTATACTATTTTCGAGACCCGTTGCACTCCATCTAACATCCCAGAGCGTTACCTCATCCTTTTCGTCCTCCCAAGGTGGGGTCATCATCTCTGGGGAGGCCGTCAAATTGACCAAGAAGGGTGGCGCCCCGTCCAACGACACGTAAGAATCAACCTCGTATCTCCACAAGGAAGATAGATAATAAACGGAAACACCTGAAAAAAAAAATCATGGTGACGAGTCAGTGTCATGTGCAAACATCGACATCTCCATACCTGTAAAGGTGAACACCACTTGGACATTTCCCCCTTCGCCTAGCATATGACTACCTCCGAAATTGAGAGGCGATTTGTGTTGCTCCCAATAATCTCCTGAGTACACCATGCTGGCATCATTGTCGTCCACAGTGTAGTTCCTTAGGATGATATCGGCCCTAACGATTAAAGACGCCAGAATTACCTGGAACAACACCAAGAACATGACGAGGATCTGGGAGGGAGGAGGGGGAAGAAACCAGGGTTTGGGTGACACAGGTCTTTTATGAGTGGGCTTGTTAGGAGTGACCATCCCTATCAGCTGCACATCTACAATCCTATCCTACGGTTATCATAGGGCTCTAGATGCAAGCGTCGATCATATGTGGGTGGCTAGCCCTGGAGGCGGGGTTGCTGGCTGGTAAGTCTCCTGGCCCAATACATCAATATATGACATTCCAAAGCCACGCTAAGGAGATAGAGGTTTGTGGAACTTCCATCCTTCCATATTCAAACGTAACTATGGTTTTCACCTGTCGAGTTCCTTGGGTCGAGTGAGATGACATCCTGCGGCGGGGGCGGCCAGGTCTTATCAAAGATTGAATTTGTTAAATCCAAAGAGTTTCGTATTTACCTGCTTTGATGGTTTGAAACCCATGCATAATTCATAGGTCAACTAGACCGGTTAACAGGATTTAATGGTGTTTTCCAGCTAGAACTAGACTCTTCCTTTGGAGATCAACTAACAGACGGATGTGGTCAAATGCCATCGTCTTCGTATGGAAGGGCCATTGGGTGCTTGGGTGCTTGCTGGTCGGGTTTTTGGGTTTTGCCTCGACGTTGTGACATGCAGCGCGTCAAGGAAGCTATCCGACTACACAGCTTCCCAATTAGAATCAGAATTCCTAATTTTTTGTGAGGAAAGTTTCAAATCGCTCCGGACCTTTGGGCCACGATGGGCTGGCTAAGTAATGCAGGTCGAGTTGAGAATCAAGTTGCGAAACCGAGCTGTCATATCATGGAGAGCTCGCCACTTCGACCTTTGCCGCGTCGCTCGAGATGGGTGATGAAATGGTCATCAAAATCGCTACCTTACAGTGCAGTATTGGTCATATGAAGGTAGGAGACAAGTAGGGTATCATTGACCTCGCCTTAGCTACGACGGGTGTGCGACGGAAGACGGTATAGGCATCAATGTAAATTTATTCCAAGAGTTTTCTTGATGAAATCGAGCCTTATTCCTATATATACATGTGGCTAAATATGTGCTAACCTAGACCATATTCTTTTTATCAGTTGTCGTGCCTAATGGTCCCCACGTCCCCAGTCCACTTGGATGGTGGTGGGCCTCTCTTTCGCTCCTCCCCGATAGGATAGGCACGAGGAATTCGACTGAGGGTCCCGGTCGACTCCACTGACACCCGGGTACCCCGTCCCCCTAATTGGCGCCAGTGGGATTGATTTCCTACAGTGCGATTTGTCGCTGTTATAATGAGAAATTGGTATAGAGAGAGGGAGAGAGAGAGAAAGGTCGCCGGCCAATCATCAAAATTATCGTGCATTCATTGAGAAGGGGTCAAGGGTGATAATGTCGTGATCGACTGTGATGCAATTGCAACTTGTGCCATTGGGGGTTGTGGATTGAACACGGCATGAGGGTTTTGAGATGCAGATCCGTTTGGTTGAAAACTATGATAGTTTATTACAGAATGATCCGTTGATGAGGAAGCACCCGTAGGCATGGCAGTAATAGCTGCAGTCTCTTGCCAACCATGTCCGGGGGGAATCACCACGTTCGGTACCACAGAAGTGAAATTATTATTGACAGGACCAGCACTTGTTGGTTGAGAGGTCTGGAAATTGCCAACTGTCGGAGGTTCTCTATCCCTTCGTCGACGGTTCCACCTTATACAGAGGATGACACCGACGATGAATAATGTTCCTAGGATGGAAGCGAGGGTTGCAATGACTATTTTCGAGGTCTTGCTCTCGGACGTAACTGGGTTGAGTAAACTTGTCGGAGGAATCGTTTCACTGGTATTCCCAAGTAGTATTGGTGAATCCGAGGTGGAAGTGTCACCAAGTGGTGTTGACTCTGAGGTGGTGGGACTTGGGCCCTGCTGAGTGGTGGACGTGAGCGGCGGATCCCCTACAATCGAGCCATCCTCAACGGGAACCGTAAATCTGTTGGAAAAAAAAAACGGCAAACATTAGAAAAGGGCTAGACAAAACGTGAAGAGGTGATGAGCACTGACCGAAATCCGTCTGAAATAACGTAGCCGGAAGTACCTTGGGTGATCGTGACGGTATGTGTAGTGTTTTCAAGACCCGTTTCACTCCATCTAACATCCCAAAGCGCTACCTCGTCCTCTTCACCCTCCCAGGGTGGACTAATCGTGTCGGGGGAGGCTGTCAAATTGACCAGGGAAGGTGTCGCCTCGTCCAATGAAACATAAGAATCAACTTCGTATCTCCACAGAGAAGCCAGATAATAAACGGAGACACCTGAGGATTATTCGCAAGTTATGAGTCGGTGCAACAGTAAGACAAAACGCTGGCATGTCCCTACCAGTAAAGGTGAATACGACTTGGGCATCCGCCCCTTCGCCCACCATGTGGCTTCCTCCAAAATTGAGAGGTGATGCGTGTTGCTCCCAATTATCTCCCGAGTACTCTATGCTGTCATCATTATCGTCCAAAGTGTAGTTTGTCAAAATAACATCGGCCCTAACGAGCAGCAGGGCCACCAGCAGTACTTGAAGTAACAACACCCAGAGCATGATGAGAAAACAGGAGGCACGAAGGGGAAAGAAACGAGGGAGTTGGCTGGTCCAGGGGCATCCGCGTCTTTTTATGGGTACGCTTGTCGGGGTGACCACACCTATCAGGTGCACATCTAGAGCCCTATTCTGCGGCTATCAGAGGAGATGCAAGCGTCGATCATATGTGGGCTACTGACCCGGAGGCTGGGATTGAAGGCTGGTCAGTCTCCTGAATCAATGCGCCAATATATGATAACCCAGGGTCACGATAAGTAAATAGAAGTATGTGGAGCGCCCATCCTTCCGTAGTCAAATATGATTGTGGCTTTCACCCGTCGGGTTTCCTGCGAGTAAGATGACATCCTCACGAAATACGGTCAACCTCTATGAAAGGTTGAGTCTGTTAAAAACTAAAAAGTCTCGTATACACCTACTTTGGTGGTTCGAACCCCATGCATAATTCATAGGTCAACTGTTCAGTTGGTTCGGTTACTTGACAGAATTTAGTGGTGCTTGCCAGCTGGAACCAGGCTCATCCTTTGGGGATCAACCAATAGATAGATGCGGTTAAATGCTATCTTCTTCGTATGGAAGGGCCATTGGCTACTTGGGTGATTGCTGGTCGCTGGTCGCTGGTCAGTTTTTAGGTTTTGTTGCCCTGCCTTGCCTGGCGCTACGACGTAATGCATAAAGGCGTCAAGAAAGTCATCCAACTACACAGGGTCCCAACGAGAATTGGAATTCCTGACTTTGTGATGAAAGTCCAACGCGTGTCGATGGTTGCAAGCTCCAAGTGGCAAAGAAAGGCCACCCCATTGACAATGTCAATGATTAACTAAGACCTAGCTAACTCGCTTGTTTCGACTCGTTTCAATTTCATCGTTTTTACGATGTAGCTCCTGGATATCTAATCTCGCTCAGGGCTGTCACCGACACAATAAGAGTATGCCTAATATATAATGTACCACTGACTGCGACGACCATGAATACACAAATGGTTCAATCTGATGATCAGTAATCCCCTCTGAGCCCTGAATGTTGGAAATACGCATCCTAAGGGGCGTTTAGTGTAACGGTAGCACGTCGAGTTGCAACTTGGAAGCCCGGATGTTCGAATCCCGGAGCGTCCGTTTCTTTTCTTACACTGAAAATTCTGACACTGAATAGGTCAATGCGAGCAATATACCGTTGCTGCTTGGAGAGAGTGGCACAGGTGTCGTGGTATCCTCACTTTGCTCCCTGCCCTCACAGTCCTGTATCCGTTCATCCTCCCATCTGACAGATCTGTCGCTTGGAATCAAGCTTGCTTGTCCTCTTATATTTCGACATGACCAGCACGCCGAGCGAGCACCAACTCAGGATTATAGATGGCGCGCTCCTAAGCGCGAAGCTCATCAAGGACGCATCCGAGGCGGCTGCAGTTTTGGGTCCGCTCAAAGTTACCGCTGGACTAGTGATCACGATCCTGGAAACAATTCGAGTAAGCAATGCATCAGTAGATCACAGTGAGCAACAACGAGACTCACGCCCACCATCCACTTAGGATGTAAAGACTAACAAGGAGGATTGGGTTACGCTCGGTGAACATCTTTCGAACCAAATTAAAGATATCCACGACGATCTGTCTCGCTGTCCGACCGCTCCTTCAACGGAACTCCTGCTAGTGGTCAACACATATGAACAGTGAGAAATACAATAGGGCTGTTTGGACTAATGAACCAATCATCTTTTTAGAAAGCTTGGGAACATACTCGCAAAAGTACGCCTGACCACGGGTCGTGGCAGGTTCGAGAGGTACTTGCATTCCCGTATGGACAAGGAGGAGATTGGAACGTTGCGTCGGGATGTGGATACGTGCTGGAAAGACTTCATGGTGTGCATGATGACTGCCTAGTGGTGAACACTGCCTAATATGTTCTTTTCTTCAGCGGAAGATCACCGTACAGGTGCATGAAGCGGCACATCGGATAGAGGAAGGCGTGAAGAATGTCGAAACATCAGTGGATGCCATAGGTAGGCATTCCACAGCCGTACGTGAATAACCACTGAACCGGATCCTATAGGCGATACCAGTTACATCGCCAAGCTGGTCCCATTCCCAAGCGCCACTGGGGCCGATCACAACACCTGCTTGACCGGTACTCGTACCGAGGTTCTAGATTATGTTCGTCAATGGGTAGACTATCAGAACCCAACCCAAGTCTGTTGGCTCACAGATGTCGCTGGAGCCGGCAAATCAACGATTGCCAAGCAGCTATCGGGCGAGTGGAAAACCGAAGGACGTTTAGGAGCCTGTTTCTTCTTCAACAAGAATCATCCCGATACTACCAATAAACAGGCATTTTGCGACACTGTTGCGGCTCAATTGGCAAACAACCAGCCTCAGCTAGTGCCGTCGATCGTCGATGGGATTAAAGCAATCGGACCTGTGCTTAGCGTATGCCCGTTTGAAGAGAAGCTAGAGAAGCTAGTTATTCGACCATTAAAAGATACGGCGGTAGTCCTCGTGATCGATGCTGCGGACGAATGTGAGGAAAGAGACAGGAACATTCTCCTCCGCAACCTCCTTCGCTCTCTTACTCAAGCGACGCGGCTAAAGATACTCATCACGAGTCGACCTGAGAGGGATATCACCGAGTTGCTCGGTTCCTATCGCTCACCTACAGATAGCCTGCACGACGTAGGGCTCAAATCGAATCAGCACGACATCGGAATATTTGTGAAGCATGAGATGGAACACCTCGTTCGAACTGGGAAATTGACGGCAGAAGAAGTGACCCAGCTCGCCAACCGGGTTAATTGCCTGTTCATCTTGGCAAGCACGGCCTGTAAAGTTATCCAGAAGTCACTTCGACCTCGGTCGAGGCTACAGGACCTGATGGATCCCAAACGAAATTCACTTGGTGATATCAACAAGCTATATTTGGCGATACTCACTAAGGCGTGCCAAGCGGACCAAGATGGACAATCGACAGACTCGGAAGCACCGAAGGAAGTGATTGAGGTACTTCAAGCGATTTTGGCAGCGGCTGCTCCCCTCTCTATATCGACCATAGATACGCTTCTCGGGAGCGAAAGTACGGGGCGTGTTGTCGAATTTCTGGCAAGTGTTCTGAATGTCCGCCACGATGGGACGGTTGTCATCCTACATCCGACCTTCCGCGAGTTTCTCGAGGATAGAAGAAAGGCCGGTACATTCCATATCGACACCGCCGAGGCACATGAGTTAATGGCCAAAGGATGTCTTGCAACCATGAAGCGAGAACTGCGGCTCAACATCTGTCGATTAGAGTCTTCGTTCATGCGGAACAAAGATGTACCAGACTTTGAAGAAAGAGTCTCAAAATATATATCGGGGCAGCTGCAGTACGGATGCACCCACTGGCTGGATCATGTCACAAAGAGTAGGGAAAGATGGGGTGAGGATGGTGGGACTGCAGTTCTTCACTTTGTGGGGGGAGGATCTCCTCTATATTGGATGGAGGTTTTGAGTGCACTAGGGAAGGTACCAAAGATATTAAGGGATCTGCAAGAGGTTGGAAGTTGGTACTCGGTGAGTGGCCTGGTTAGAGGTACATATAGACTGGACTGACTGATGAGGGAAGGAGAAGAAATTGAGGAATAAAATTGACGACATCAAGCAATTTTTGATCGCATTTTTGACACCAATTTCGGACAGCATTCCTCACATCTATATTTCGAGTATACCATTTGCAGCGAGAAAGTCATATATTCGACAAGAAGTAGAAGATTTGTTTCCCAAAACAATGTCAGTACTGACGGGGTGCTCAGAGAATTGGCCAGAGCCACCACAGGAGTGGCGAGGCCACACAGGCGGTGTCTCTTCTGTAGCATTCTCCCCAGATGGTCGTAGAATTGCATCTGGCTCCTTAGACCTGACGATCCGGCTGTGGGACACAGAAACAGGCCAGCCACTGAGAGAGCCACTTCGAGGCCATACTGACTGCATTCAGTCCGTATCATTCTCTCCAGATGGTCGTCGAATTGTATCTGGCTCAGGTGACAAGACGATTCGGCTGTGGGACACAGAAACAGGCCAGCCACTGAGAGAGCCACTTCGAGGCCACACTGACTACATTCGGTCCGTATCATTCTCTCCAGATGGTCGTCGAATTGTATCTGGCTCAGATGACAAGACGATTCGGCTGTGGGACACAGAAACAGGCCAGCCACTGGGAGAGCCACTTCGAGGCCATACTGACTCCGTTCAGTCCGTATCATTCTCC
>WSTL01000041.1:26726-42375 GCA_019616975.1 Serendipita sp. 396
TACTGACTACATTCTGTCCGTATCATTCTCCCCAGATGGTCGTCCAATTGTATCTGGCTCAGATGACAAGACGATTCGGCTGTGGGACGCAGAAACAGGCCAGTCACTGGGAGAGCCACTTCGAGGTCACACTGACTACATTCGGTCCGTATCATTCTCCCCAGATGGCCGTCGAATTGTATCTGGCTCAGGTGACAAGACGATCCGGCTGTGGGACACAGAAACAGGCCAGTCACTGGGAGGGCCACTTCGAGGCCATACTGACTACGTTCAGTCCGTATCATTCTCCCCAGATGGTTGTCGAATTGTATCTGGCTCAGAAGACAAGACAATCCGGCTGTGGGACACAGAAACAGGCCAGCCACTGGGAGAGCCACTTCGAGTCTACACTGACTATGTCCAGTCCGTATCATTATCCCCACATGGTCACCAAATTGTATCCGGCTCAGAATCTGCAGGTAACCGCCTGTGGGATGCCAGTATACTCCAAACATCCGAAGGCCAGTCACATCCCAATCCTCATTTAGTCTCCACCGTCACATCTCCCTTGGAAAATCCTTCTAGTAAAGTTTCATCATCTCAATCCAACGATCCTCACAGTTTAATTCATTTTCTTCGCTTTGTGGGTGTTGCCTTTTAATCTCTGTTGTCCTCAGCTAATATACATTGATCGCAGCATCCTGGTCCTCATTTTGCGCCTCCAGGGTTCAATGACTGCAAGTTATCGCACGACGGATGGGTATCTTCGTCCGATCGACTGCTTTACTGGGTTCCTCTCAACAATCGTCATGGACTGCAGTTCTCTCATCTTCTTACCTTTCCTACAGATAGCCACCTTCGGTCCACATGGATCGATTTCAGTAATTTCTGCTGTGGCACTGACTGGACCAAATGTCGTCAATAACTCGAGTGTCCTTTACCGATTAGAGTCATTCACGGTCGCCTTCGTCACATTGGTATGGGTGCATAGTTTCCATTTGGCTAGCGAATGTATATATCTGGGTGACACGACACATTCTCATTATGACCCTGATAATCGTGTTTCCTGCCTGTCGGTTGAGCTATCGAAGTTTCTCGACCGACAGTGGTGTAAACGAAGGCTATAATGAGAAGACTTGCCATCCAGGGTACTAGTTCATTTTGGTTTTGTAATACCGAGACTTTCCGTCAAACATCCATGCTAATTTTGCAATCGAAAGTGAGAACATCCACCATTGAGGGTTGACATGTAATCGTGACGAGAGACAATGAGTCGAGGATCATCAAAGGAACCCAGGTTTTCCGGTATATATAGCAGAGCTAAGGGAACGTAGGTGGTGGTTCATATAATGGGCGGAAGGAATTGGTTGGCGTTCATGAAGGGGTCATCATTGGCGTCGGATTTATTGGTCATGATCCTGAATTAACCGCTGTTTCAGGGAGGTCATACGACTGGTATTGACGGCTGGCGTGGATCTAGTGGAAGAACGGAGGTTACTGACATACTCGGAGACACAGACAATTTGTCTCCATCGTTCAGGAGAGGTATTGGAGGCAGTGGTCCCATTGCAGAGAGGGTTGGCTCTTTCCGAGATCTACTGGTCGAGATAAGATTAGGAAAGAGAGACTGCAAGTGCGGATGCCCGGTACTGGAACCACTGTTCCTGGGAGAAGGTTGAATGTTGTCTGGTCGCGGAGGTAGTTAGAGCCATTGTCGGTGGTGGTGGACCAGCGGGTCGTAACGAGTGACGTGTGAACCTAACAACACCATCTTGACGCGACGTTAGCACAATACTAATAAACTATATAACTAAGGTTACGGACAGTCCTTAGACTGTCGGCCTGACTCCGCCGGGTTTTCCGTGACACAAGTGGACGGTGACTGGGTACGGGTCTGTACGTCTGGTCCGACCCGCGAATCCAATCTAACTAATACCAAGAGCCCCTTGATTAAAAACTCGTTTCTTTGGAGTCCTTTGCGATACATGTGGAAAGTAACCTTCAATAGTGTACCGATTCTGCTCCTTGAAGAGCTATTTGCCGCTCAGGCTAACCCGTTCCATCCGGACCGGGGCAGTCCGTCGTTACTCAACCACCGTTAATCGACGATCTGGTGTAAATGGAATGCAGGCACGGTACCATGGCACGCGGTGAACCTGTGCGAATCAGCTATCAGGCCTCAGGAGGACCGACAGTATTGTATGATAACTTGCCATATAATATGATCGACAATGGATCCTTATCGGCCTTCTACCGCAGAATAGAACGAGACGACTCCCACGAACCAGCTCTAAGAAACTTGAACGTGGTAAATAGGGATGGTAGTATAAGTGTCACTTCAATACGAGGCATGTACGTCAATCCCACGTTCAGGTACGTAGATAGATCATAAGCACATTAAAAGAGATGATCAATTGTTTACTAGCTATCAGCTACAGGCGTATTAGTTGTTCCGATTCCGATTCCGATTCCGATTTCAAGGCAGGCTATACAAACAGCCTCGGAGATGTAACGAAAACACATAACAAAAAGAAGGAGAAGAAGAAAGGGAAGAAGAAGGGGAAGAAGAAGGAGAAGAAGAAGCCAACACAGCTATGTAAAGATAATCACATCAGCCAAATTTTGATAACCACTTGTTGCGATCCGTTTGCCCGCCTCAACGACATCAGGCCTAGAGTTTGGGATACCCTCTATTCGCCAACGTGTCGTCGTTTTGCCGATAGGGGTACATGGGGGCTGGTGTCGGAGCTGAGACCGGGGGAGGGGCGAAAACAGAAGGAGCAGCACCAGGAGGATACCAATCCGAACCAGGCCGATATGGGTAAAGTACCAAACGGTGCATGGGACGAATGGCAACTACTGTTTAAAACGTCCAACATACTGGCGTCGATCTTGCTCAACGATAGCGCGAGAACTGAACGTAACTCTGGTATCAAACCTCTGAAGTCTGGACGTAGGTCACTTGCTTCCAATATGCATTGTTCACAAATTGCTAGTTTGGCACTGCCCATTAGATACGCCTGTGTCGCAGGTCGTCAGTAATTGATCGCAAGAAACGCACAGTCCCAGTTCTGTGATCACCTTTGGAGTCAAGTGTCATTCGTGTTGCGATCGGGGGAGAACCGAGGTGAAAACCACGACCAGTCTGTATGAGAGGAGGCCACCGCGCACGTCGACCTCGCTATTCGGACACGGAATCAATGGGGATATTCGTTTGGGCAGCTGAGGATAAACCCACACGGCCTTTTAAACCAAGACCACTCGGTGCATATTGATATGGATTGTCGACAGAAGAGAATTCCATGACATCGGGATGTGTGGAACCTGGTGCCACACCGATGGCAGATCCGACGATTCTCTAGCTCGAAAGTGAACACGGGATCAAAGTTCGAGTGGGTCCAAAGTGGCGGCAGTTTTAGACCGCCTTGACACTTCCATCTAAACGTCGCGGATCTGGTAGGTCCTATCTGATGGCTTCCTTCGCTCTGCCCACTGGAGAGGTTGCCACTCTCTGGTCCTTAGTTAGGCGTAGAACTCGATAGAGAACTGCATACAATGTCCTGCTAGTTGCCGTATGACCGCATATTACTGCCAGGTTATCCGATAACGAGATTCATTGTGGTATTTCGATGGCTCTTTGGGTTTGACGAAAACTTGGGACGATGGCGCGGTTCAACAAGTTGCCTGATCTGCGCTGCCGTCTCTCATCACCCAGCCTGATCGACTATCCCTCCTTTTCTCCGCCCATGTTACGAAGTCGTCTCAACTGGGGAGAAAGGGACAGAGAAAAGAGATGGGACTAGTGCAGCTTTATTCGTTCGATCCTCGAAGCCCATTAGCCAACCGCGGATCCTAATATAATGGCTCGAATATCCTATTTCATGGCCATTTGAAGACAATTGGACCGCATGTGACCACGCATTCTATCAACCAAATAGTGCCTCCTGAAACCTTCTAGACGAACTATGCAAAGCGGCGTTCATTCTGTCATACGCGGGATTGACGTTGACACAGGACAAGTTACATGGGCTCAGCCGCGCTGCTACTCTCTAGAGCAATTGAAGGCATTCCACAAGCAGATATATGTGAAACTCTTCACTTTGGACGCGGATCGAATGGCAGACAGCCCTGACCGTCTCAACCTCCACCATCATTCACAGGTAAGCGATAAGCCAGAGCTACCTAACCAATTTCCTAATAATAGAACACAGGTATGCTGCAAACTTTCAGCGATTATTCTGATATTCATTCAGGCATCAGAAGCTTGGAGTTTGCATCCTCCCTTGCTATTTTCGAGGTGGAATTAAACCCTAAATCTCGATTTTGGTAATCGATTGATCCTTCCGTGGGTGTTAAATTGATATCTGGCGCCGCTAACCGCCAGTGGTCAATGTCGACCAGCACATTCATAAGACGCCATGGGTTATCATATATACCCTTCAAACACTGGTGTCCCTCTTCCTCTCCCCCTCCTCCGCTCCCTCCATACGCGCATATCATGCTCCGCAGATGGATCCTACAAGCAACTCTGGGAGCTATGGTCGCTCGAGCGGGGATCACGTACACAAGCCACACAGTGGACGATGATGATAGCAGCATAACGTATTCGGGTACCTGGGAGCCCAGCTCATCACACCCCTCACCTCTCAACTACGGAGGAAGCCATACGCTTGGAGTAAGCAGTGATGCACGAGCAGTGTTCACTTTCACAGGTATGGGTAATTCGTAGTGGTGATGCACTAGCTTATCATTATAACTCTATTCCAGGAGTTGCCGTTTATTATCTGGCCTCATTATGGCCGTATGAGGTCAATTCATACGTCTCTCTGGATGGTGGCCCAAACGTATTGATCGACATGACTGCTCCGCCCGGGACCACTGCTCCTAGTGGGGTTAACGTAGGTGATGAAGTAGTCAACTTTGATGTACGATGGAGAGCAGAGGGCCTCGAGAATACAACACATACGCTGACCATCACTCGAGGCCCCTCGACTTATGCGATCTCAGATGGTTTTCGGTACGTATCTTCTCAATTCGTATCACTACATTACACAATTGTCGATCATGTCTTAATACTGCGTCATAGCTACACGGTTGCCATTGAAGACACTACTTCAGAGGTGTCGACCTCCTCCAGGACCCAACAAAATCTTCTTACGTCTACATCCCAACAAGCAGTGGCGTCTGAGAGTCTTAGCAGCACCAGCGCTGGTGGTCTATCCCAAAAGAATCTCATTATTATCGCGGTAGTCTGTTCTGTCTTCGGCACGCTGTTATTGGTTGGAATCTGCTGCTTGTTATTCACACTAGGAGGTAGAAAGAAGAAGAATAGAAACCAAGTGAACGAGGCGAACGAGCGGCCACTAACTTACAATGGCGGGGCTTATGGGAATAACGGTTATACGCCTGTATCTATGGCTACACAGTATAGTCCAGTCAACACCGTATCGCAAGGTCATCCATCTAGGCCTGGTTCCGATTGGTATCCTCCTGGTGCTGCTCCTCCTATTTTTGCCCCTCCCCTAGTCTCAGCTCCGACACCAGTCTCAGCTCCGACACCAGCCCCAATGTATCCCTATCACGATATGGGGGTACATCCCGCCAATCCTACGTTTAATCCACAGAGACTGAGTCAGCTCCCAGCTGCAATGGGATCGGTTACGACGCTTCCACCTCCCAGTCCTCTACCAACCATGCGTTACAAATAGCCTCACCCAGTCCAGTTTTCGGTATGTTTACTATGATTAAATCATGTTGGACATTTCAAATAATAGTTGTATTTGATGTTTGTACCAGCATCGTCTGATTGCTTTCGTATCAATTGCCATTCGGGCCATGCACTGTTCGGTACTTTTCCTTTCGAATATGTATCGTATTACCTTGTGAAATACATATTACTGTTACATAGACCTTATGGTGAAGTGAACGTCTTCGTTCCATACGTTTCTCTCATGGCTGGCGATGGTGCACGGTGGTGATCTTAGAGTTTGTATTTTGGCCAGCCCACCAATTCATTCCACACCGCGTCTCCCTTGAATTTCCTAGTGGCAAGTGGCAGAACCAAACTTGAACCTCCGCTACAACCAGCCGCCTGAAGATCTCTTTGGTGAAACGGCCTTATCGATACCTGAGCTCGATCTATAGCTGATTCTGGTCACTTCCACCCGTGTTCGACGCGTCGAACTTACCGGTCAGGCGCCAGCCCAAGTCACAGTTGAGGGACGCCATCGCGAGGAACCTTGCGCAATTTACTCCAGTTTCCCCTACATTAGACTGTTCATCGAACCAGAATCTCATTCCCATGTCTACTTCAGTCTCTGGCAGCTCGGTGGGATCGAATCGCTCCTCCCCCGTGAAACCAAACACAGCATCCATAACATCTCATATACGAAGCGAATGGAGCAAATTCATCTATCCGCACAGGAATACGGAAATTTCGAAATCGGACATGAAGGAGCTCATGTGCCCCGTTGATTACAACGACAAGGACTGGATTAGAAGCTCAGACGCGGCACCAGAGCCTCTTCATAGCGATACAGCCGAGGAATATGTGGATTACCTGAACGAAATGTCTACGGCAAGCTTGGTTCGTATCCACACTCTACTCGCAGGCCACACTCTTATGATTTGACAGAAAACGACAATGGACCAGGATACAGAATCACGTTTGCAGAGACGGGGTCGAAGCCGCCTGCTAATCATCCTACTGGGACACAGTGCCGGCCGGATATCGTGGCATACAAACAGCAGAATCCACAGAGGTTCGACGAGGCGGACTTGAACTGGTCCCATTTAGAAACCACAGGAGAGATCTACTCGAAGAAGGAGAGTAAAGCAGGAACGGAAGCACAGGCAGGAGCCTACACTGCCTACCATCTTCAGGCGCGTCCGGATCGGGTGTCGGTCTCTGGTATATGGCTCAAGAAAGAAGATAAAACGTTTCAACTGTTCATCACGAGTGCGTGTCAAGTCTATCACACATCCATCCTAAGCATCAAGGATCATGGAGCGCCCTCGTTATTTTTCGCATTTGTGTGGTCGCTGTATTACCCTGATGTGGACCCGTCGATTTCCATCAATACGAACGTACCGCTTCCTACGTTTACGGTTCGGGTCAGCGATCAAGAGACCTATAGCGGCCTCAAGGTGTCGTTCACGGGAGACGCTATTGGTCGGAGGACTACGATCATGACGCGGAATGGTCTGTCTGCGACGGTGATCAAGGAGCAATACATAGAGGACGGGCGTCGTTTCAACGAAGGGGAACTGCTGGATATAATTCACGAAAAGGGGGTGTTCCCCGGGGTTGTTCGTGTGGGAACGTATGGTCCTGTGGAGGATCAGGGCTCGAGGATCTCGATCATGCACAAGCCTGATGGACACAGAGCGATCGTTCGATACAAGACACGACTCGTGTTGAAGGATAAGGGGATTCTACTCTCGAAAGTGAAGACTATCCGACAGTTGTTGATGTGTTGCTACGATCTCCTAGAGGGTGAGTGTACTTGTTCGTAATTGGACCATAGCTGATGACATTTCAAGTGATACGCAACGCGGACAAACATCGAGGGATATTACATCGGGATATCAGCTCGGGAAACGTACTGGTCCGCAGCAAACATCGATCGGACAATGAGCCCTTCGCGAAGGACCTAGGGGATATGTGCTTTTGCAAGTGCTTGCTCGCACAATCGAAGGACGATTCCGATGGGTATGTCGCATGGACCAGAGATTCTCTATATACTCATTCGTTTTCAGACCTTCTCTGAAAGAGAAATTCGACACGGACCTTCTTTTGACGGATTTCGACTCGGCTGAAGACAAAAACCTCAACAATCCTGAAGATTCTCGTGTTCCTAAGGCCCGAACGGCAAGTAATTCTACAAACCATCTCATTCATCGAGGAACTGATAGTTCGCTATAGGGAACACCTATTTTCATGGCTCGAATGGTGCGCAATACAACGCACTTTCAAGGAATTTTTCGACTTCCCGTCATACTGGATGTCCACGAAGATGTTCTATCTCGTTATGAAAAACTTTATCCAGACAGAGTTCAAGATTTCCCCAAGCAATCAAGACCAGAGCTTGTCGAAGTGCCGCCAAATCAAAAAGTAGATCCTACGGATTTTCAGCACAAACAGTGTTATGATGCCGAGTCTGTGTTCTGGTATCTGGTCTGGTGGAGTCTGTTAGCAAGACCCGCATATGTTTCTCCCAATGAACCGATACCCCCCGTAACATGGTCGAGCCTAACCGGTGCAAAAGATTCTCGTCATTTTAACTTCATCCTACCTGATACAACTTTTGACTTGCACTCTGCCTATTCCGAGTTCGCTAGTCTCCTGGAAGAAATGCGAACGCACCTAATAGCCGACCTTCAATTCTCCAAGGATCCAATCAAACACCGTCCAGACTACTTGACCGAAGTTTTCCAGAGGCTGATTCTCAACTTCCTGATCGAAAACAAGGACAAGCGGTTCATGGTCCTGAAAAAGAGCGATACCAATCGTGAAGTCGAACTGGCTGCTGGCGGAGGTGCAGTCATGAGCAAGACTCCTGCAAGCGGGCCTGCCACATACGCCTCCCTGATAGGTAACTCTGTCCGCAGCTCCACCAACGTATCTCTCGCGAACAAATCCAGCGAGGGCTCCCTACCGCCAGGAGGTAACTCCAGCACGCATGGATCCAATCGAGGTAGTCCCTTCCCGGTTCTTGGGCCAAAACGAGCTTTTAAAAAGGCCACGTTGAAGAAGTCTCGCATAAATAAGCCGACCACTTCGATCTCAACCGTTTCGTCGGGGACGAAAAGGGGTAGGGAGCTCGACGAACTGTCTGATGAGGACGAGTCCGAGGTATGTAGACTTGAAATTTATGGTGATAGCAGCTTCCTGACTTGTTGTTATAGGCTAAGCGATACTCGCGCACGAGGGAGCCTCGTCGGGTGTCTGCACAATCTGTGAAGTCAAGTCCAACACGTCCTGAATCGGGTGCATCTTCTTCTCAGCAGAATTCGGCAAAACGACGACACATTGGCGAATAAAGGGTATCCCAAACTCTAGGCCTGATGTCGTTGAGGCGGGCAAACGGACCGCAACAAGTGCTGATCAAAATTTGGTTGATGTGATTATCTTTACATAGCTGTATTGGCTTCTTCTTCTCCTTCTTCCCCTTCTTCTTCTCCTTCTTTTTGTTATGTGTTTTCGTTACATCTCCGAGGCTGTTTGTATAGCCTGCCTTGAAATCGGGATCGGAATCGGAACAACTAATGCGCCTGTAGCTGATAGCTAGTAAACAATTAATCATCTATTTTAATGTGCTTATGATCTATCTACGTACCTGAACGTGGCTTGACGTTATACATGTCTCGTATTAAAGTGATACTGATGCTGCCATTCCTACTTACCATATTCGAGTTTCTTAGAGCTGGTTTGTGGGAGTCGTCTCGTTCTATTCTGCGGTAGAAGGCTGAACAGGATTGATTGTCGATTATATGGCAAGTTATCATACACTACTGTCGGTCGGTCCTCCTGAGCTCCTGAGGCCTGATGGCTGATGGCTGATTCGAATGCAACATAGGCAAACACGGAATAAATTGACGAAATCCTCATCCAGGTAGAAGCTGGAGGGGTCATAACAGTCCTCAAGTCCCGCCACTTTCATTGGGCCTAGAATCCTTTGTCTGACACACTTGATCTCGAGTTTATCCCGGCTGTTAGGGCGAACATTCCCTTCTCGCATCAGCCCTTGATTGAGATTATGGGTAATAGGCCAGTCTCTCATCATTCAAATCGTCCGGGAGTAAATTCCACTGCTTAGAAATGGAGTTTGTCGCAGGTTTGTTTCCAAATATGTTTCTTATTCACCGCAAAACACAACGGGGGAGACTAATGTTATCTGGAGTAATTGCACCTTTGACGTCGAGCGTCGAGCGCGCTTGCAGTACTTCAGTAAGCTAATCAACACTCTCGATATTTCAGCTACGCTTCCCTGCTCCCTCCTGCTCCTATGGAACACTGGAAAAGGCAACTGCAGCGATATTACTTGCGCGATCATCCACGCCGCACGTCGAGGCACACGAACCACCAAAAATCATAAATATGTGGAACCTCTAATTCATGTATTATCATTTGGTGTTGCCTACAGCGTGCTTTTCATATGGGGGGTTGGGTTCATAAGGCCATGAGATGAAAACCGATGCCAACGCACAACCGAGACTCAAATCATTAGGTCGGGGGATGAGATTAGTAGACACGTTTGAAAGGCGGAACGGGCTTGCACTCGTTCTCATCCAGAGTGTTCGCGATGACTCCACGATAGGTAAGGTCGATATCCGGAGTCTCGATATCCTTGTGGAAGCTGAGAGTGTGCTTCATCCAATGTTCGTCGTCACGCTGATCGAATCGTCGACAGTCAGTCTGAGTATCTCGTCGATGGGAAGCACTCTAACCTCTGGATAATCCTCTCTGGCATGAGCACCGCGACTCTCCTTGCGTGCGGCGGCCGAGACAATAGTTTGCATAGCGCAAGTCAAGAGATTGCGTAACTCGAGCGTTTCAATAAGATCCCTGAGGTCGTTGAGTTAGTCCACCTACGAATCGTGATAAAAAAGACGTACG
Organism: Serendipita sp. 396; assembly: GCA_019616975.1. Classification (NCBI taxonomy): domain Eukaryota; kingdom Fungi; phylum Basidiomycota; class Agaricomycetes; order Sebacinales; family Serendipitaceae; genus Serendipita; species Serendipita sp. 396. The sequence continues at coordinate 37,324 of WSTL01000041.1, forward strand.
AATTCCAGACAAGGCTTCGATCCGAGATGCCAACCTTCGCAAAGCTGTCGTATACTTCACGCATCTTTTGTACACCCTCGTCTAAGCTCTCCTGGGATCTAGAGAGATGAGTCAGCCCCACGAATGACTAACCTAACGCAATAGAGAGCACGCACCGGAACACTGCAGCATCAGCTTGCATTGTCTTCTGCATGTTCAGACGGATTTGAGCAGTCGGAAGTGGCCCAGTTGACGTTCTTACATACAAATTCATCAGAATCAACAACGGCTGTCCAACACATATATCTCACCTGATCTTGTCAAGGTCCTCAATGCTCTTGAGACCCGCATCCTCTGGAATAACTTTGTGAGGCGTTCCAGGTTCAAGGTTTTCCTTGATGTGGATTGCACAAGCACGCCCGAACACGACAATATCAAGTAGGGAGTTCGCTCCCAGTCGATTTGCTCCATGAACGGAGACGGATGCTGCCTCACCAGCCGCGTACAGCCCAGGGACGATCTTATCGTTACCATTCTCGTCAATGGTAATAGCTTCTCCAGTGTATCGTGTCGGAATACCACCCACTAGTTTTGCTCGTCAACAACCGCCAATATAATAGCTGTATGACTCACTGTTGTAGTGCACTGTTGGAAGTACTGGAATGGGTTCCTTCGTGACATCAACTCCAGAGAAGATAGCGGCCGTCTCTGAGATACCAGGGAGTCGTTCATGCAGAACCTCTGGAGGAAGATGGCTAAGTTGTAGGTAGATATGGTCCTTTTCCGGTCCGACGCCTCGACCTTCACGGATTTCCAATGTCATCGAACGAGAGACAACATCCCTGGAGGCCAAGTCCTTTGCTGTTGGGGCATATCGCTCCATAAAGCGCTCTCCTTCCGAGTTGAGGAGATATCCACCTTCACCGCGAGAACCTTATCGCAGAAAATAGCGTTGGTGAACAGCGAGTTGGGCTCTAGTTTGATTACTCACCTTCTGTGATCAAACAACCCGCACCGTAAATACCAGTTGGATGGAATTGAACAAACTCCAAGTCTTGTAGAGGAAGACCAGCGCGAGCTACCATGGCATTCCCATCCCCAGAGCAGGTATGAGCACTCGTACACGAGAAGTATGCCCTTCCATAACCGCCGGTGGCAAGGACGGTCTTATGAGCACGGAAACGATGTAATGTACCATCCTCGAGATTGATAGCCATCACACCAACACATTCTCCTTCATGCATAATCAGATCCAATGCAAAGTATTCCATAAAGAAGTTGGTATTGTGACGCAACGACTGCCCATAGAGAGTGTGAAGGATCGCATGACCTGTTCTGTCTGCTGCTGCTGCACATCGATATGCTTGACCACCTTTTCCAAATTTGAGGGACTGTCCACCGAAGGCGCGTTGGTAAATTTTTCCATCTTTGGTTCGGGAGAACGGAACCCCGAACCGCTCCAACTAAAAAGGCATTCAGATCAGTCCAACGACGGTCTAAATGGTCTAAATACCTCGTAAACAGTATTAGGGGCCTCTCGAGTCATATAGTGGATCGCATCTTGATCACCGAGCCAGTCCGATCCTTTCACCTTTATACGAAGAGGATTATTAGCCAGCCGAAGAACTCGCTTGAAAGGTATAGTAAATACGAACCGTATCATACATATGCCAACGCCAGTCGTCTTCGGTCATGTTCTGTTTTCAGTCGAAACATAAGTCTGACGTAGAAAGATGAGTGTGGGACTGCAGCGCACCCCAAGAGCAGCATTTACACCTCCCTATGAGCATGACATTAGCTTGAAATCCATGGAAAGGTGTTAATTTGTGCATACTTGAGCAGCAACGGTGTGACTCCTTGTTGGATAGAGCTTCGTTATGCAAGCAGTGTTCAAACCTGCTTCAGCTAGGCCAAAGGCTGCCCGCAAACCAGCACCACCAGCACCTCTAGACACCTAGTTAACCAACACATACTCATGAAAGGACGAATAAGACGCACACGACGATAGCGTCGTATTCGTGCTCAATAAGCGGATATTTCCCATCAAAAGCTGTTTGCCATGACTATAGAAGAGATTTATGAATAATATTAGCGTTGATTTCACTATTGTGCTGGTATATTCTTGACTATACAGACCTTAACCTCTTTTGCTTTCGCCGGTTGAGAGCCGACAAATCCTTTTGCCAACGCCGAAGCTGAGAACGACCGAAGGGTATTACGGGTCGTTAATGTCTGTATTGTCCTTGCTGGACGAGTTATGGACCTTCCCAACATCATGGTCGGTCGAAGAAGGATTCAAGATTGGTAGCCAATCACGTGCAAGCCATTGGACCGGTAAAGGCTCTAGACGTCGAAATAAACTCGGTTGCCAATTACATGGGTGTTCTAATAAGATTCTAGGGATCGTCTCTACCACTCTCGGGACGGATCCATCCATCGCTGCCATGCTTTCCGGCTGCATATATGAACAGCAGAGTCTCCCATATCAACCATTGCCCAGCGGTCTTTCTGATCTTTCTGTCCTAGAGTTGAGGGTATATGGAGAGCTGGAAACTCCTTCCTGAGCTGTACTGAATGTCAAACAATACCTTACCAACGAAAAGATAACACAAACTGTAGTTCTGAGAGAAGAAGCAACAGCTTCAACGCCTCCACGCCCTTCAATACCATCTTTAACTTGTGCTATAACCTTAAGACAGAGTCAAGACGATATATGGTCTGCCTATCAACCGCTGGGACATACCTGCCATCGAAAGACTCCCTGACCAAGCCCTTCGCCAACCCCTTGACCAAATCCTCGCTCTCTATTCTTTCCTCGAGCCTTTAAAACCTTTTTTAGTATAGGGAGTGGAAAGTTTCCATCAGGCTGCGCATCTGCAGATTGAGGGGGACCAGCAGTCACAGTAGTTGGTTCAACAAGAGGGGAATTAGCTAGAAATTGATATGCACGCGAAACCTGTGGAGGTGCTCCCGCTGGGGGTTCTGGAATGCGAATCTTCGGTGCCGGCTTTTGTACAGAGACTTCGTTCTCGCCCTCATCTTCGTCGACGAACCATGGCTTTTGGTTCATGGACAGAGTAAAAGCGCGTCGAGAGGCATGGCTAAGTAAAGAAGCCTGGCTTTGTAGGATTTGGCGAAGATTAGAGATGTTCATGTGAGGCAGCAGGGTCCAATACCCGCCAATCGAAAACACGCGTTGAACCTCCACTCTGTCCTTCCCAGCGTCAAAATGGGGATACGTGTCGCCGTCATTATTATGAGCACATCTTTTCTGCTCGGTATGATTCCTATTTTCGAGTGTTTTCGACCCTATTGATCACAGAGAAAAGGCGTCCTTATGACCCATTGGATCGCAGATTCCCTTACGCTCTGGAGGTCGCCGCTTACAGACGCACATTTATACACAGCAGCTGCATACTACTCTCTCCTCGCCAAAATGAACGTCGGAATGGCTGCGACCGCTGTTGCAGTGGTCACAATTGGATTCATGGGCCTATTACTTTCCGCCCAAGACGGAGAAGCAGGAAATCTCATGTTTGATGGGGCAAGCCTCTGTTAGTTTTCCTGAATAAAGCTGAAATACGTCTCAACGCTGACCCCTGCCCTCTCTCCAGTTTTATATTGCTCCGCTGCAGCTGTATACGTATACTCTGCGATTCCAAAACTCTCGAAATTCACCAACTTGACACCATTTGCCGCAAATCTTCCACGATTTCCATATAATCTGCGACAGCCGACGATCGAGCTCGCTTCGTCTCATCTCATATGTGCTGTTGCTCTTACAGGTGTTATTATCCTACAAACTGCAAGATACTGGGCTGAAGGAGAACAGGATGACGGTGCTTTGGACTCACGAGCGGACTCGTCTGAGAAAATGACTTGGAAAAGGTCGAGTCGTCCTGTTGAACCCTCGCCACCAGCTATTCGACAGTCTCGTTCACGTGCCAGTGAATCTCCGTCTACACGACGTAGATCTCCAGTGAAGCGAAAGGCTGTTGGTTCTATCTCACTGACCAAGTAAGGAAAACGTTTTGATTGGGCGCTCGCGCGGGTTCAACAGTCGTGTTTTGCGTATCGTTCAGAGGACTTTGTTGTCTCCACTGTCACGAATATTCCTTTAATGTACTTATGGATAACGGTCCAGGCGGCATAGCTCACGTGTTTTGTGGATGTTGTGTCTTAGCCTCCTACCAAGATGACAATGTATTCGAAAGAGCCCGTCGCTATGGACATTGGTATGAAAAACTTGCTTTAGGCCTCTTTCTGAAGCTCATGTGGTCAAAGATAATGCGTCCGAGGTTGGGTTTACAACGTTTTTTCGAGGCTTGCCAGCCGTTAGTTGACGTGTTTATCGCGAGAATAACGCTGAAATTAACCTTATAGAAACGAGAAGACACTGTTCGATTATTCGAACGCGGTGTATGTACCAACGCTTCTCGTTTCTGCACGTAAAGTTGACCCTGAAGACGATCAGGATTACTACACGGCCCACGGCGAGGATGCCAAATATATTGCGTATGAAGACCTATCTTTCAAGTAATCTGATCTAACATTAACACAGTCAAGAAGTTTATCACACCAGTTCAGTGATCAAGCTTCTAGGTAGCAAATCTGCACCTTTGCCGTCCGTCACGCTTTCTATCACACTCGCGAAGGAGTTTCTGCGTGATGCTTTATCGGTCAAGCAACTCAGAATAGAGATATGGATCCCCGAAGGAGGCAAGAAATCAGCCTCAAAATTTGTCCTAAACCGACAGGTGGATATTTCTTCCCGAACCACTTTGTTTATTCATAACGTTTTATATAGGCATCTCCGGGCAACATTCAAGAAGTAGAAGATCTAATCTTTGCCAATACCGAAATCACATCTCCCCCAATCGTCTTAGCCCTCCGGGTGTCGCAACTCGACGGTGTCCGTACTCTGGGCACTGCGTTTGCGGATGCATCTATTCGCAAGATTGGTGTTTCTCAATTTGCTGAGAATGACTTATTCTCCAATATCGAGGTATGTGTTGTTATCTGAGGAAAACAGATTTTGACTTGCGTGTAGAGTTTAATCATTCAGCTCGGTGT
>WSTL01000411.1:0-13542 GCA_019616975.1 Serendipita sp. 396
AAAGGAGGCAGGAGGAACACAATGGATGGACCCTACCCTCATCAACTTGCTCAAATTTCCATGTACCGTGGACTGATTAGAAAGAAGAGCAGTGTCAGCAACAAAGACGATGGAAAAGTGGCAAAGCGCCTGACGACAGCAGGGCTTGAGCGGAGTACTGCTTCATCACAGCCATTGAGCGACAAACATGACGACTAGAGCCTAGAGGATGATTCCGTACCAGTACAATTCACAATATCGAGCTCCAGCAAATACGCACGACTATACAACGTCTTTTTCCCTTGTTGGTTCAATGCTGAAAAGGTATAGCCCCCCTCTTCCCTCGCTCTGTGTTGTAAACTCATGTCTGGCCCATCGGTTGATTAAACACGTAGCCGTCGTCTGTCATTTCATCACGGACAACCTTACAATGATGCGGCACATGATGTCCGTTGTGTGTAAGGGTGTGAGAGAGAGGCGCAGTATGTTCCTAGCGGCGATGTGGTGAGCGCATATCCCTGATGGCCGCTGTGCTCGTGATGCGGCATAGTATGGCCGATGGACGGCTTTGCAATGCCTGGGCGTCATAGTCCACTCCCAGCTTTGATTTCTCCTGCATCATAGTATCTCCACTGCCACCAGAGGACTGCATCTCCATCGGTAGTGAAGCAAAGCGCCTCACTCGTCCGGTTTATCCACAATCCCATGGAAACTTTGTAAGCCTAGAAGGATACAATGCTCTCTAACCAGATGTCCAGCTATATAAGGAGGTAGTACGCCTCAGTCAAAATCCTCAGAGCCGGTTTCTCCCATCTTTTTCTCGTCTATTGTCTGTTTTCGTTCTATCTTGATCTTTCTTCTTCTTCCTCTTCGTTTTCTTTCACATCAAACACCACCTTACGCTCAGTCTTTTCGGTACGTGCGCTATTGGAACTTTGTCTTCCCTTTCCTTTGCAAACTCTAACCCATTTCTTTGCCTTTATTCAGCCACAAATTACACTTAAAGTATGCGTTCTACCACTTTTGTCGCACTTTTGGCATCCTGCTTCGCTCTTTCCGCATTTGGGGCCCCCCTACCAGAACTTGCCAATGCCGGGTCGATGTACGTCCTTCCTTATCCCTTGTTCTATCCGAAGGTCATCTAATTGTCTGAATATATCCAGCTCTACAAACCACGTGGGAAACTCCCTTCCTACTTCGTCTGATACCGTCCTCCTCCATTCAACCAACGATGAAAAGTCGGAGGGATCTCATCACGATGCGCATGAACAATCCGTAGCTGTAGGAGGAACGAAGGCGACGATTGCTCGACTTCAGCGTCGGATGTTGTTTGGCAAGAAAGACGACCCCAACGAAGGTCGCTTCCCTTCTCCAGACAGCATCCATGTGCCACATCACTACGACGAGGAACAAAGGAAAGCACATATCACCGCCACTCAAGACCGTCATGAAGCGAACAACCTTGAGGATTTATCACACGAATCGCATGACAATTACGTTGCCGCAACAAATACAGCCATGCAACACCATGACGATGCGAGACAAGCTGTATTGGATGGAGATAAGGATGGGGAGAAGGAATCTCTCCGCTTGCACAAAGAAGCCACTGAGGCGGCGAAGAAACACCAGAGTGCGTCTATGGGCTACGCCAAGCAATCGGCCAAGGTCCGAGCCCACGGACAAGCTCTGATCGACAAGCATCATCTTGACCGTACCTCTGTCGCTCGCCAGTAAAGGTGATGTTTCGGGTCGCAAATGGGACTTTTCCGCTATCCTCCACTCGACAGGTTATGGGACCTTTGATTCAGCTTTGAACGGGTCTCTTTGTACGATGGGAGACAATCGATAACGTGTATAATTGGGTCGACTGATCGTCCGCTCCGATATTTGTTGATATTTGTATTATTTGAATCAATATTATTTAGGGTATCCTTGAACGAGTGCATAACTGGAAGAGAAGCGTCTTTGTACGTAGCTGTGTGCGCTACTGACTGCTATATAAAGGTATGGGGATCGAAGTGAACTCGATTCAGCAGGGTTCTCTTATCGGGCAACTTAACTTCTTCCTCTCCGACTACCTACAGGCCGACCGACGTAGGCCCTCGAATTTCGCCCATCTCACCCGCCCTTATCATTCCTTCTTTAGCAGCCGTCGATTGGGAGTGATATCCGGCCATCCCCGCCATCCAGCCAGGGCTACTCCCACCCGACGCCTGCTTGTCGACCTTTGAGAAAGAGAAGAAGCATCAACTAATAAGACAGCCAACGACGTGACGGAAGTCACGCATGGCTTCTGAGAGATCGGTTAATATAAATGGGACCATTAGACTTCATGTCCTCAGCGCGGCTGGGCTGGCTCTAAAGCACTTATAGCAAATAAACATGGATTCCTGCTCATAAGGAGGTAAACATAAACTGTTTAGAGCATTTAAAATGCTTATCTAGATGTTTGGTTTGTGAACATTCATCCAAGCGTCGCACGAGTAGGAGTAGTAGGGATCACCAACTTTCAGCCCTCAGAGTTCCTCTCCTAACCTGTGACTCGCGTATTGATCGCTTTCGGCAAATGCCTTCATTCGTCGAGCCAGCTTGGCGCCTTCCCCCTCCCATAATCCCACTCCGTTCCGATCACGAATTGGAATCTCGTACTCGTTGATCCGATCGAGAATGGACCAGTAACAAGGCAAAGGGTCATGTTCACCCTCACATGATCCATCTTTTCCCTGGTATGTTTCGCATGCCTGAGCCCACAGGTCTTCAAGCTCGCTCCATTCGAGCGGTATTGATATCTGAGAGAACCATCTATTCCAGAGCTTACACAGCTGGATGCATGTGATAAAGCAACTTCTCCGATGGCGCCATTGGGGCTTTCGGCTGTGGCTTTCGATGTTCAACAGGAGCAGCGTTAGCGTCGGCGTATTGGGAAGTGGCTGATTGCAGAACCTTTCGGGATGTAGACCGCGCAGGTTTAAAATGCCGAACCCAAGGGTGGAGAAGCGTGGAAATTGTGCCAAATTCTTGAAAGGAAAGGCCTGCCTATAATACTTCTCATTATAGGTCAGTAGGAGATTGACGAGCGTCTGTTTACTGGACATAATCAGCCTGTCAACTGAGTAGGAATAATCATCGCTGGCTAGTCCACGTAGATAGATGGTGACGACGTTAGGCATGTGGATCTCCAATGGAAAAACACCTGGTCGGTGATAGGATCTGCGTAAATTTAGGTAGAGGTCGAGATATCGGAGGTATGGGAGATTTAAGGTGTGGATTGTTCCGTCGTCGTAGACATTGTGCAAATGGAGATGGGAAAGGTGGTTCTGTATTGTGGGTATCACCGTAGTTTGGTCGAGAGGACTGAAATTTGCGAATCGCATCGATAATGCTTTGAGGTTCTTGCTGCGTTGGAGAAGGTTGGTGGGATCTCGGATATCTCTGAGAAAGCGCACTACTTGTACCTCCATGGGCCAATCACCGCGAACTAGCATTTGCCCCGCCGCCGTATTTTTGTGGATGGTCCTATGATACACCGGAGGACATCGACCGGTTTTTTCATGGGTAAGCCTACATGGCCATCTGCGGCAATAACTCTCACAGTACTCGATAAACTCGAGTCGGTGTGCATATTTGACGGTATCGAGATCGAATATGTCCTGGGTTCCAGCTTCCGTAAATGGACAGTAGTTTCGATCGCCCTCGAGTAGGACGATTTCGTTCCAGAGGCGACAAACAAGGCGAAATGACGTCTTATCTGAGACCAGATAGTGATTTATCTTGCAAGGGTTTCCAAATACATCCAAGTCCTCGAAGAGAGTTGCGCCTTGACGAGGCAGGATGCGAATGATGAGTGCATACGAGATGATCTCTTGCCAAAGCTCGACCGGAAGGTGAAAAGCCATCGATCTGGTGCCGAGAGCGATATTATCTACTGATTAGACGAATGAGAAGTTGGATGTGAGAATGGTGGTTGGAGAGGTCGGGATCAAAGGTAACCATCTACCCGTCCGCCTGTTCGGCCCGCCGACCCTTGAGAATGAGCATCACCGAGCCAAACAGACAGCGTTGCGACGGAGGTTATCCCCCCTGCACATGGCTAAAAAAGGAATGATTGAGAGAACTATGACCTTTAGACTTCATGTTCTCAGTGTGGCTTTTGTGAACCTTGTCGCGTATAAATACGTATTTTTGTTCATGAGGAAGTGACCGTAAACTGCTTTAAGTGTTTTTTCTGCTCATATCAATACTTGAAATATGAGTATTCGCTCATATCTAGCGAAAGTAAGCACTGTCGCACAAAAGGGAGCAGCAAAACTTACCGAATATCGTTCCTCAGAGGTCCTTTCCCAATCTACAATTTGCGTATCAATCACTTTTGGCCAATGCCTTCATTCTCTCAGCAAGCTTTACCCCTTCCCCTTCCCATAATCCCACTGCATTCCGATCACGAATTGAAATACCATGCCGACTGACTCGATCGAGGACCGACCAGTAACAAGGCAAAGGATCATGATCATCCTGGCTGTATCCACCCATTCTATCAGGAATTTCGCATGCTTGGACCCATACGTCCTCAAGCTCGCTCCATCCGAGTGGTACCGATATACCAGAGAAACACGTACTCGGATGGGCAAACATTTCGATACATCTGCTCGCACACGTTTTCCGTTGGCTCCATTCGCTTTTTGAGCTATGGATTTCGATGTCCAAAAGGAGTAATGTTAGCGATGTCGTAGTGAGAAGAGGCAGAGTGCAAAAGGCGTCAGGGCCTGGAAAGCGGAGGCTCAAAATGCTGAAACCAAGCGTAGACAACCGCGGGAATCGTACCAAATTCTCGAGAGGAAAGCTCTGCCTAGTATAGGATATCAGGAGATTGACGAGTGTCTCTTTACTGGACATGATCAGCCTTTCAATCGAGTCGGCGTACTCATTTCTGACTGATCCACGTAGAAATATGGTGGCGACGTTGGGCATGGAAATATCCAATGGAAAAACAGGATGACCACGATAGGTTGTGAATAACCGGAAGTGGAGCTCGAGATACCGAAGGTGGGGGAGATGTAAGGTATGGATTGTTCCGTTTCCATCGTCGTAAATATTGTCCAAATAAAGGTGCAAGAGGTGGCTCTGTACGATAAACAGTACCGCACTCTCGTTGAGTGTCTTAAAGCTTGCGAATCGGATCGACAGTGCTTTGAGGTTTTTGCTGCATTGAAGAAGTTTAGTGGGATCTCGGACATCTCTGATGAAGCGCACTACTTGTATCTTCAGAGGCCAATCACCGCTAACTAGTATTTCCCCTGTTGGTGGATTCATAATGATGGTGGGATGGAGTACCGGAGGGCATCGACCGGTTTTGTCATGGCGGAGCCTACATGGCCATCTGCGGCAATAACTCTCAAAGTACTCGATAAACTCGAGGCGGTGTGCATATTTGTAGGTATCGAGATCGAATACATCCTGGGTTCCAGCTTCCAAAAATGGACAGTAGTTTCGATCGCCCTCGAGTAGGACGATTTCGTTCCAGAGGCGACAAACGAGGCGGAGGGACGCCCTAGCTGAGACGAGATAGTGATTTATCTTGCACGGGTGCGCAAATACATCCAGATCGTCAAAGAGAGTTGCGCCCTGGGAAGGCAGGATGCGAATAACAAGAGCATATGAGATGATCTCTTGCCAAAGCTCGACCGGAAGGCGAGAGGTCATCGATCTGATGACGAGAATTATACTATATGTTGTTTGGACGAGTGAGGAACCTGATGTGGAAATAGTAGTTGGAGCGGTCGGCGTCAAAAAGGTCACCATCTGCGCGAGTTCGATCTGCCGACCCTTGAGAAGATCACGATCCCAGTACATGGCTACAAGGAGAAAGGTTAAGAGAAATAGAACTTTCGGACCTTATCGTCGTTAACTTGGGATGCTTGAGTACAAGACGCAGATCGAGGGCCAAACTCTTAGGTCCAGAAATCGACGTACCTTATACTCAACTTACTTACAACCGAAACATTGATCTCTAATGAAGTGTAATGTTTATTACAGGTCGAGTAAGAAAATCTAGTAGTCGATTACAAACCGATCAAAGTGGGGCCTTCAAGTTATTACGTCGACTACAAATCGGGGGAACCCATCTCAAATCGCTGGTGGGGGCCGAATATTGCGACTCGAAAGTGATTCATTAGAGTTCGGGTGTAAGGTCATTTGAAATCGAGTGTAACCTCGAGTAAGGCCAAATGTAATGTCGGATAAGGTCAGGTGTAACGATGTATAAGATTCACTTCAAGTAAGCTGTAGCGTTAACTGAGAGTCGCGCAAAGGTCATAGTTCGAGTAGAGCCCATCGAAAGACGGAGTGGCTGACTCTGCTTTTTTTATAGTTCCTGAAGAGCCTTCTGTTGATTAAAGTCGGTTCAAAGTCGACGACCCAACACGGATCGAGCACAGGGCGAGGATTAGAGGACTACAACTTACTACTTGTACTAGTCGATTACACTTCGATTACGATTACACACGGGTTACTTGCCGTATCATATCATTAGACTACTGATTGCACTTTAGTTACAAATCTAACGGTCAATTACGAGTAGATCATATCCAGATCTAAGGACGTCACAAGTGTGGAGTAAAGGCCAATTCGAAGTCGAGCTCTTACCTCGATTACAAATTGGGTTAAAGCCCTAGCCCTTAGCCCTAAGCCCACTTCAAATCGGTTGTGGAGCCCAAAATTGCGAATCAAGAGTCGTTTCATTACACTTCGGGTGTAACTTCATTTGAAGTCAAGTGTAATGTCGAGTAAGACTAAAGGTAATGTCGTGCAAACCAAGTGTAATGTGTAACATCGAGTAAGGTCGACTTCAAGTCGAGGCGACATGCCTTACATTCGACTTATTACTTATAACCGAATGGTTGATCTTTAATGAACTTGTAATCCACTTGTATCCAGATTACAAGGACGTCTAATCGATATCAGAACAATGAGACAGAAACAGAAACAGAAACAGGCCAGAGTCCGAGAACATAACAAAAAGATAAAAGAAAAGTGAGACACAGAAACAAGTCGTACAAGTACATAGTTCAAACAAGCAAACGCAGGGTCGAATCCAGAGTCTAGTTGATGGCAACCACCTCAGCCTTTACGGTTATCAAGGACAACCTAGTATCCTTTTCCCTCGTCCTACATACCATCATAGTAGAACTGCTTAACCCTTTCGGGAGGAATACGAACAATCGAGGAGGGGTCATGAGAGAGAGGACTAAGGACACCCCTTCTATTCTTCTTCTCCTGTCGAACATGGTCTGCCTCGAGGGTGTACCTCAACGTAGGATAGTTTTCTATCTCCATGTTGACGTTTGGGGCTGTAGCCTTCTCGAGTACATGTTGAGGTAAGGGGATAGAGACAGAGGCTTGTCTATTTGTAACTGCACCCCAATCGAAGTTACTGTAATATCAAAGATGTTAGAACGAGTCAGTTTCAACAGTAGGTAAGCCACTAACCAGTTAGTAAAGAAGGCCGAGCGTCGATATTGGTCAAGTGTTAGACGCTTCGTAGGATCGTTATGAAGTAGCCCCTCTAGTGCCTCCACAGCAGCCGGGTTTAGTTGGGAGTCGACCTCGATCTGACCAATCTTGATCATTCGAACCGTCTTCCAAGCCGAATCAGCGTCAATACGATAAGGGTCCTAAGACACAACAGTATTAGCCTTCTACAATCATAAGTAGATAAGGCGACTAGACTTACCATCCCAGTCAGCAGTACTAGCATTATCATTCCGAGGGCAAAGATATCGCCCTTCTCGTCTTGTATCCCCTCCTGGTATGCCTCGGGGGGAATATAGCCACATGTACCAACAATGCGATGCCTGCGTTTGGATGTAGCTCGAATAAGCTGAGGTGTAGGGGTTCGGGCTCCAAATCGATTAGTAGACCTCGACTTTGATTTGACTTTGAAAGGGAAGATAGACTTTCCCTTCTTAACAATCGAACCAAGCGACGGTATTAGCCTAACGACTCGAGTGTAGACCTTCTTAACGACTCTAGGCTTGCGCAGTAGACTAGCCCGCGGTTTCTGTAATGTTCCATTGGAACTGAGGGACATAGAGACAGTAGGCTTAGTCAACTCTGCGAGCCCAAAGTCGGCAATAAGGGCATTGCCATTCAAGTCAAGGAGCACATTTTTTGGCTTTAAGTCACGATGAACACATCCTAATGAGTGCAAGAATTGCAGCCCAAGAGTCTATAAAGTGAAATGAGATTAGTATAGGGTTGAAATGAACATTATAATTACGATTTGAGCCAGATACACTCTAGCGACGTCTTCAGGGACAGGTAACTCGAGGCTACCTAAGTCTCCAGCTGCCCAGTCCTAGTTTCAGAAGATATATCAGTTACATTAGACATTAGAAGTTAGAATGTGTACCATAACAAAGACGAAATGGGTGTCAGTAACAAATGAGCCAATGATGGGGGAGACAGGGCTAAGGCGGTGGTAGGGATCATTAGAATAGGTTTGTGAAACGTGAATCAAAGTTCCGATATCTCGCTCAGACCAAAGCCAGTCAAGTCCGGCCCTTTGTAGTCCAACTCGTGCAACTACTTTAATTGCAACGGTCTGCTTAAGAGGGGTATAGTACCCCTTATAGACGCGAGAGAATCCACCTTCACCAATCATACTGATGATGTGGAAGCTATCTTCGTCAAGGCAGCGATCAACAGATGCTAATCGAGGAGCCCGAGTCTCCTTGGTCGGACTACTGGGTCCTATCCTATCCTTAGGAAGCTGACGAAGGTCACTAACTAGCTCTGGTCTCTTTGAGGGGATATATACCTTACTATCGACAACTTTGGAGTCACTTTTAGAGGGTTTCACAATCAACAACTCGTTAGGATCGGTGGTAGTAGCGGCCGGTGAGACCTTATCGTCTGTCCTTAGGTTGCTTAGAAAGTTATAAGGATATTGAGGGGTAGAGAGGTGTGAGTTAGAGTCGGTCAAGGGTGAAAAGATAATCGAGGATGTTTCAGTGTTATGAGTGATTGTAGTAGTGGTAGCAGGAACATGTATACACGACGAGCGGTTATTTCCTAATACAGGTAAACGATTTCCAGTGGTTTGGTAGGTCATGTCGACACTAGTGAGAGGCGACAGTTTGTTGGTAACGATGGTGTTCCTAGATAGATTACTTTTCAGTCAACGTATTACAGCTTGCTTGTTGATAGACTTACATTTTGATGCTTGTGTTTTGAAGTGTAGTTTTCGATCACGCCGGGGGTTACTTATTAGTATCCTCCCGGACAAAGAGGGCAAGGGGGTCGGCTAGGGTCATATAGCGAGGGCCGACATTGTGGCGTGTGAACCGCTGTCCACTATATCGCGCATTGCTTTGTTTCAGGGGGCGGCGCATGGCAAAAGTTAATGACGGTTGAACCAACTTTCAACTTGAACAAGCTGATCATAAGTGGAGCTAAGGACGTCATGAGTTTGGGGTAAGGGGCAAAGGGTCTGGGGTAAGGTCTGTTTTGAAGTCGGGCTGTTACTTCGATTACAAAGTGGGGTTGAAGCTCCACCTAGATCATTTCAAATCCTCGGTGGCGTAGAGTAATGGCATTAGGATTTGGGTGTAATGACATTTCAAACCAAGTGTAATGTCGAGTAAGGCTAAGTGTAATGTTAAGTAAGACCGACCCTCGAGTAAGGTCAGCTTCAAGTCGACTGTAATGTCAGGTGTGGATCGCGCAAAGGTCATAGTTCGAGTAGAGCCTAACGACACGTAGAAATCCAACGAAAGATTATCAGTATTGGAAATCGGAGCTAACTTCATTACGACGCGAGTGTAGGTCGATTGTAACCAGGTGTTGGTCGAATGTAATGTTGATTACAAGTCGAGTAAGCAAATCTAATAGTCTACTACAGGTCGAGTAAGCAAATTTAATAGTCTATTACAAGCCGATCATAAGTGGAGCCTCTGTTTGAAGTAAAGCCATTACGTCGACTACAAATTGGGGTTGGGGCACCATTTCAAATCGATGGTGGGGCCGAATCTTGCAACTCGTGAGTAGCCTCATTAGACTTCGGGTGTAATGTCATTTGAAACCGAGGGTAACCTCGAGTAAGGCCAGATGTAAGACCAAGTGTACCCTCGAGTAATTAATAGTAAGGTCGGATTCAAGTCGAATGTAATGGTAGCTGTGATTCGTGCAAAAGGTCACAGCTCGAGTAGACACTATCAAAAGACGAAGAGGTTCCTGAAGAGCCATTTGTTGATTAAAGTCGGTTCGTCGAACTCGACGACCCCCAACGCGGGTCGAGCTCAAGGTAAGGATTAGGCTACTACAACTTACTTACTTACCAGTCGATTACAGTTCGATTACTAGACCATTAGGATGCTGATTACATTTCGGTTACAAATCGATTACAAGTGGTGCTAAGGACGTCATAAGATCCGTCTAAGGTAGGGCTATCACGTCGATTACAAATTGGGGTTGGAGCCCCAAGGCCATTTCAAATAGCTGGTGGAGCCGAATATTGCAACCCCAGAGTGATCTCATTAGAACTCGGGTGTAGTGTCATTAGAAATCCAATGTAATGCCGAGTAAGGTCAACTGTAATGTAATGTAAGACCGAGTGTAATGTCAGGTAAGGTCAATTTCAAGTCGAGCCGCCCAATTACTAATCAGAGTAAGGGTCGGTTACAAGTGTCGTCGAACGGTCCTAGATTCGATTCCCAACCACGACGAGCACTCTTAAGTTGGATTCTGAACTCCAGGACAGTAAAACTTGTAATTCAAGGTCATAGTGTACACAAAGATGGCTTCCACCTGACCGTTTTGGTTCATACCGATACGCGACGATTGTTTGTCATCTGTTTCATTAGGACGCTAGTTGGTCCATCATCTGTGGTTATTCCTTGTATTCTGTAGCATATGAGCCGCAAATTTCGTACTCTCGCTCCCTCTATGATGGAAACCGTAGGAACACTCGTAGGCAGTGGTGCTCTCGGAGGGTCATAATCCCTTACATTCCATAACAGAAGCGTGTAGATGTCCCCCTTATCTCTTGCAGTGGACCAGTAACGGTGTCGGTAAGGGTAGACGACGAGCTTCAATGACGGACTTGCATAATGTAGTTTGCTCGCAGGTACGTGATGCAACAGTTCCCTCTTGAGAATAACGGTCCCGAACGGCACTTGTTGATAGATGAAGGGAGGGGTAAACGAGGCAATTGCACCTGATTAATGGAGTTCCTCCCTCGGTATCTCGGGGAGTACTTAGCACATATATATGCTCACCGCAGCGTCTGACGATTTGTTAGAGACTTCACCTCTCAAAATTGTCCCACTTTGGACATAGACAATCTAGACGATGGCGTCGAACGGGTCAAAACAGTCTGGACCTTTCTCCTTCCTGCGCAGATGAAGGAAAATCCAAGCCTAAGCCAAGCAAAACTAGCAACAATAAAACCAGTTATTCAAAGGACTTGATTTCAACAGTATCAACGAGTACAGTGCGCGTTACCATCAAACAATCTTCATCGACTGCTGGTGTAGAACCGCCGTCTGCAGGAACATTACGCATTCGAAGCTGGAAGGTAGACGATTGAGATCTTGCAGAAGTTTGCAAATGCACTCCCTGTACCTTGTGCGAATGAGGTACTCGAGATTCCGCTACTTCTCATGAACATGTACGAAGTGCATTCTATCCTAGCTATCGAGCGCGATGATTGCTGACTTTGGTTGCACTCAACAGGGTGTTACAAAGGTTGAAGAGCAAGTAAAGGATGTCAATAATCGGATAGGATGTCTTATGCTTGTGATGATCGATGGCTTGAGCGGCAAAGACGCTGCTTTACCATCTCCACAAGTCATTCGAGATATTGAAAAACGTGGAATGTAAGCTTATGGTTAGAACTGTCAATACAGACGACTGAATTCTACTGTTCCTTCAGGTACCTTTGAGCGATCTAGAAAGACCTGGCGAAGATCACCTCCCAAAACCGTTGGCTCCTCGTCTTTTTCAAGGACGCGAACAGAGAGACTGTGGTCGCATGTCTTGATCGCCTTAGCGATGCACTACAAAGCTTCCAAGTGCGTATCTTACCCGCGTTCGGTTCATGATTCTTACTTGACCTCAGGTGACTCGTACCACAAGTGATAGGAACACGCTATTTGAAATACAGACTCGTCTGGAACCAATGAGCAAAGTTACTGGGAAGATGGCGGAGCAAGTGAACGACGTTTATAATTGGATGAAAGACAAGAACGCGCACAATGGTCAATCCAGTCTCGTCTTGGAAGAAATGCCCATCCTTGTTCATCTCTACGGAAGGGATGCAGTGGTTTCCCAAGTAGCGCGGACCCTGACTACGACACCCCGGCTCAGAGTTGGAATCCTTGGAGCGGGGGGCATGGATAAAACGTCGGTGGCCGTTGCACTGATGGAAAATGAGCTGATTGGAGCGAAATACCAGGAGTTGCATCGGTTCTGGGCTCCATGCGTCGGTATTACGTCCATAGACACATTCCTACAAATCCTCTCGAAATCTTTGAGAGTGAGCCAAGACAGTGGTACCCCTCTCAAAGATATTCTATACACCCTGAAGTCGACACAAGACTCCCGACTCATTCTCTTCGACAACTTGGAGACGGCAATGTGTTTACCAGAGGTCATCTTGGATGGTGGACGACTTTCCGTGGAAGGAATTATCAATCAAATAGCGCGTATACCCTATGTTTCCATCCTAGTCACCATTCGCTCTAATAGTCTTCTCTCTGATACGATCGCCTGGGAGCTTGTTCACCTCGAAGATGTGGCGCGCGAAGATGCTCGGATGATCTTTACGAGCATTTGCCCCACTGCAGCCGGTCACTCTTCTTTGAATACTTTGTTAGAAGCACTAGGCTATATGCCTTATGCTGTCGCTCTCCTTTCCAAATTGCCTTCTGGAACGAACCAGAGACACGCGAAGTGCGCGGCAGAACGCCTCGGACGACCAATGGCTATCGCTCACACCCTTGAACTAAGTGGTCATATGTACGGATTGAAGGGGGACCTCCTTGGAGCACGCCTGGGATATGAACAAGCGAAGAAAGTTTATTCCGAAATGGAGGAAACAGTACAGAGGGCTGAACCTCGTGATCATTGTAACCATAACTCACAGCTGATCGAGGGTGCTAAGGATGGGAAAGTCGAGCTTACGGCTCCGAGTACGCTGAAGTAGCCATGTCTATTTGGTTATGAAAGGGAATAGAGATGGAGGCCCTTGTGTGCCGAACATGGATTTTGAAGTTAGTGCTCTTACATGTCCTATGACCGCATTAGAGCTGGTATTTGAGGGTCTGACGAGTCGTCTATTGATTAAAGTCGACTTGAGAAAGTTAATACCGTCGCACAAGCAAAATAGCAGAGATCACTGACATTTGCCCTTCATATACCCTCCCTTAACCCATGGTTTGTGTATCAATCGCTTTCAGCAAATGCATTCATTCGTTGAGCGAGCTTGGCACCTTCATCCTCCCACAATCCCACTCCGTTCCGATCACGAATAGAAATACCGTGCTGGCTGATCCGGTCGAGGACCGA
>WSTL01000413.1:0-13526 GCA_019616975.1 Serendipita sp. 396
ATCACTAAGGCCCTCTCCTGGCTTTTTCCAAGCCCATTTCTTCCCATCTGACCCCAATCTGTTGATTTTGGTTTCATCTGACCATACCACTTGCTTCCAATCCTCCATAGTCTAGTCCCTATGGGCTAGAGCAAAGTCTAATCGAGCCTTCCTATGCTTTTTGCTGAGTAGTGGCTTCTTCTTCTTTACTACTGCCTTCATCCCAGACCTTTTGAGGGCACGACGAGTGGTCTCTACAGAGATCTCCTGGTTGGTGATGTCCTTGAGAGCTTTGGTAACTTGGACTGCATTCTCTGCCTTCCCAGAGGTGATAAGACAAACAGCATGTCAAATATTGGTGTCAGAAAGCAGTGAAGGACGACCACCAGAGGACTTCTTGAGGCTGGGACAATAGATTTGACGAATTCTAGAGACAGTGGTCCAATGGGTACCAGTCTTATCATAGATTTGGTGGGAAGAATGACCAGAATTGAGTAGAGCAATAATGTGTTCACATTGAGCTACAGAGAGGCTGGGCATGGTTACAATGGGGGGGGAATGGTAGCTAAGGGTCCCCTATATATAATAAATTGCCCTGGTCATGTGACCAAACCTTAAATAAGGTTTGATCATGTGATCTGTCACCACAGCTTATCAGCCACATAACTGTAGCTTTGATATCCCTTCAAAGATTGATGATTTACTACCTTATTAGTGAGTCTTATGTAATGATATGGGTATCATCAGAAAGCCAAGATGTCTGGCTACCTGACTATAGTCTTGTCTCTGTTTGGTCTAGCCTAGTTCACCTGCTACCAGCCAAACAAGTCAAATTCTCCAAGTTGAGCTACAGTTTTGTGGGTCACTGTATCATAATATTGGTGTTGAAAACTGAACTAAAGCTCATCCTATAGGAACTCCACTTCCAAAATAGCATACAGCAGGTCTCCTCAGAGTGACACAGGCAAGAGACCTGCTGTATGCTATTTTGGAAGTGGAGTTCTATTGAGATCATTATCCTATCTCCATTTGCTTGTTACATTTGAGCATTTGTGTGGAATGTTGAGGAGAAAGATGGGTTCATGCTGTAAGTCTGTGTTATGTTCCTGCTTGCTCTTGCTTGTCAATATGTCTTCTAGTATAATAGTCCTAGAGTCATCGTCTGATGAATCATAGGTAATCCTACTTCTATCATAGGAACTCTCTGCTACCTTAGTCTTCTTGGCCTTTGGGGTCAAGGCAGGGGGCATAGGACCAAATTCCTTGTCACTATCTATTAAATCTGTAAGTCAAACTCTGTGAGGCAATTGTAGAGTTCTAGATGAGCTAGTGAAGTTATCTTCTCCTGAGCCTCTCCAGCTCTCATCAGTAAAACTCAAAAATTGGAGTTGCTAGCCAGAAGACACTAGACTTTATAAGTCTTATTTAGTGCTAGTACTAGCAATTTTAGAGATAATAGAACTAATACTAGACTAATATTAGCTCTAATTAGAGGGGGAAGATGCTAATAACACTACAGCACTAAAAGCACTTCATTAGGGCTAGTACTTGACTAATATTAGAGAATGAGTTTTGCTGATGCTGCATGTTGACTAGTCTAAATGACATGGCCTTAGGGGTTTGTAAGTGTTATAACATCAGCAAACATGAAAAATGGTTGATTAGACAAGGTCTACAGGACTCTAAGAGCAAGCTAATGATTAGACACATAGTCTTATCAGGTCTAATATTGTCTCCCTAGATCTAATAGTAGGTCTATGTTAGATCTATATAATAGGGGACATTGCTTATAGGTCTAAAGTCTAATTTAATCTCTGTAGATCTATAAAGATAAGCAAATTTTTCCTGATAAACTTGCTGCTCTCACTTTAAAAACTCCAGGCAGATAACCAAGACAAAAAGAGTGAGGTCCTTCCCTCAGGCAAGGATACTAGTCACAGGGATGACAGCATACTTATATTAATTCTGGTTATATAACAAAAACACTGGGTTTGTTTACAAGCTCCATGAGGATCATTCCCCATTGGCCTGCCCTGTGTCATAAAGAACAAGCAACACTATCAGTACATCAGCAAAACTCAAAAATTGGAGTTGCTAGCCAGAAGACACTAGACTTTATAAGTCTTATTTAGTGCTAGTACTATCAATTTTAGAGATAATAGAACTAATACTAGACTAATATTAGCTCTAATTAGAGGGGGAAGATGCTAATAACACTACAGAACTAAAAGCACTTCATTAGTGCTAGTACTTGACTAATATTAGAGAATGAGTTTTGCTGATGTATGGACACCTAAAGGGTGACATATACACCCTCTATATACACTTTTCCACTGTGGATGAAGCAAGCAAATATGCTGAGAAGTGGTCAACTACTTTTGGTGCCTACCTAGTCAAAGACTGGCATAGTGGGGTCCATCTACTGCATTAGGTGCTTTTTATTCCTTCTTATTATCAATATAGAATCTATCTTGGAGGTCTAGGATACCATCAGTTATGTATTCAAGGAAGTTCCTCATCAGCAAACTGTCCTTTATCTATCAAGGTCTATAGAGGCTTGATTAGACTTTAGACCCAATAGCACCACCCTCCATCAGGAAAGTCGTTTTCTCTAGACAGAGGTAGGGGAGCTTGGGGCTACTAGGGAGTCACTTTGAGTCAGATGACAATTTTTCCATGTCTATTGAGCCTATAGGTAGCCTCTAATTCAATTGAATTACCTCAGATCTACTAGATAAGTGAGGAAAACCATGATTTTATCTGCCTAGTAAGCAAGAGCACTATCTAGTAACCTACTAGGGGTTAGTTGGAGCTACTAGGCAGTTTGGTTCAGAAAATCACCCTCCCTAGCTTATTCTAGCATGACCAAAGAAGAACTAGAAGCTTCTAGGATGAACTAGGGTACTGATCAATGAAAAAATTGAGCCTAGTAAGCCAGATTCCATCCTAGCTTACCCTAGTCTGCCAATGTATGCTACTAGGCTTTAGTAAGGGGTACTATAGGAAGCTAGAGATATGGTCACATGGCAAGACATTCCTAGCACTTTCTAGTTGTCCCAATTTGTCCCAACTCCTATCTAGTATGGACTAGGGTAATATAAGAACATCTAATGAAAGTTAGGGCAAGCTAGGAGAGCTACTGATATGGAATATAATCTCTAGCTACTATGAGTCTGCCCTAGCTCTCCCCACTTGTCCTAATTACTACCTAGGTATCAACTAGGACAAGGTAAAGGCAGCTAGGAGAAGATAGAAGGAGCTAGATAAACTGCAGCTATAGACCATATCTCCACTTAGTCCTAGCTCCTCCTAGCTCTCCCTAGATAAGTATAGTTTGTGGTTTAGTTGCTAGTAGTTACTCTAGTGTAATTGATGTGTAAGACAAGATACTACACCTGATTAATTGTATTCAATAAACTACTAGGAGCTGCTAGTGTAGCCTAGAGACTATCACTTATATATCTTATCAACCTAGGGTGACCTAGAGTTCACTAGACTAAGGTTAGACCTGGTAAAGAGTGGCAGGTGGTATTTCTACATTCAACAACTCCTTTAATGCTATGTGAGCCCTTGCCTTTGAGTTCTTACCATTTTGACCATATTTTATCAAGGATTCATCAGAAAATTCTCTAAGTTCCTGATTTACTCATTGAATATATAATGGAATAACCAAGAGTTTCATTCAAATTTATGTATTAGGAACTCAAATATTATTTTACTTTATTTTCTATACATTTTGGTCAGTAACATGATATATACTTGCACCAAAAAGGTGCAAGGTGGTAACTCACAACTTGAACTCCTCCTCTTCCACCCTTTTCTTTTCTCCTCTTTCTCTGCCTTTCTGCTGTTGAAATGGGTAGGTGTTGTTCATTTCTCCCCCCTCCCAATGTCAAACTACCTTCCTGATGTCTCTTCACCCCTGAATTAGGACCTCAACATAGAGCTCCACCTGCCTCCTGTTACCAACTTTGCCAAATTTGACAAAGTTCTTTAGGTGAGTACTAGGGTGAGCTAGGAGTTGCTTGGACTGCTAGGTGAGTACTTGAGTGATGTATGGTACTAGGGGAGCTGAGAGAGTACTAGGATAGCCTAGTGGTTAGCAGCTCTGCTAAGGTGGTATATAGTATGATTGGTGGATCTAGGAGTAGCTAGGTACGCACTAAACTATAGTTTGCTAGATGTAGCTAGATGTAGCTAGGAGTGTCCATAATAAAGCATCTAGGAGAGTCTAGAGTGAACTAGAGTGAGCTAGAAGGCAAACTAGATGAAACTAGAGATAACTAATAAAACAGATAGGGAATAAATCTTAACTTGCTACCTAGTGCTAGGTAGCTGTCAGCAAAAGGGGGGAGGTGGGTAGGGGACTAGGGGCTGCTAGGGCTTAGTTGGGAGCTATATAGTGCTATATAGAACATACCTACTTTCCTGATGTCTTCTATATAGCTTCATATATAGATTTACATAGACAAAATTAGACCTATCAAGGTCTTATGTCTAGTCATTAGACTCCATTAAGACTGCTTCAGACCTTTGTCTAATCAAAGATTTGATAGTTTGCTGATGCTCACATTTGACCCATCCTGATACACTTCACAGAGCCTAGAGATTTTCTATACAAACTTTTTACTGCAACAATCACATGAAAGAATGGATATGCATGCCCTGATCCTCAGGTTCTACCCCCTGTCCTCTAAGGACTGGACTTCCCATTCTTTGTCATGCAGAACACAAAGGAGATCTGCATTCTTTTCAAAACAGATGAGAAGGTGGACTTCTATAGTGATATTATCTACTTGATTCAATCAGAAATTGAGGGTAGAGGAAATGTGACATGCACAGTGAAAGAACAGGTATATTGAGTTGTTATCTTATAAGCAAGTTTGGCTTGCTAATCTCTTCAATAGAGCATTGAACAACAACCCTCTCTAGATGTTGTACTATTCCTAGAAGAGCAAAAAGGGACATCCTATAATCTTCTAAATTCAGAAATGCAGGACAATGCTTATGCCACACTTCTTAGACTCATTGAGGAGGTCACTTTTATCCTTGACATCCCAAGCAACTGGTGTGCTGTGAGCAAGTCAAAAGACTTATTTGCTTTCCAATGCTAACAGTCAAGAGATATGATTCATGCCTGCTGCTTTTAGAATGGCAAATCTCAGTCCAGCATCTTTATTAGTTATATGACTGTTTGTTGGGATCTATCTGCACCTAGTAGGATGCTTGCTAGGGAAAGACCAAAGCTACCTTCTTCCATAGATAACACTTGTGCTCCAACACTAGGTCTGTCTATTAGTTCATGTCTCAGATCTTCAGACTAACAACCCTTCTACTAGCTATATCTGTCAAGCCTCTAGCTCCTATTGAAACTGGCCATGCATCACAGGCAATAGCCAAACAAGTCACTGTGAGCAAAATAAAACTCATTTTGGATCCTTTACTGATGGAACATAGGAATGGATCACAATCAATATTCCAAAGATCAAGCTGGAACCAGTTCTACCTAGCTTGGCCACTACATACAGGGAGGCTATGCAGTTGAGAGTACAAGAGTGGTACTTTCAAAGAGAGGCCCTATTGCCTGATAATTTTGGCAACATCCTCAAAAAATATACTTGGTTGTCAAGCAACAACAAGCTCAGTGTCCTTGAGGATATAGACCAACTCAATGGGTGCATCCAGTCTACTGCTATGACAGTCTCATCTTTTGGTGGAACAACTTTCATTTTTGAGTTAGACCAATTAGGTACTATCCTCTCTTTATATTGTCTAATTAGAGCACTATATAGATCTACTAAGATCAAAATGTCTAATTCTTAGGCTCTTTAAGATGCTCATCTAATCAACAACTTTCAGGTTTGCTGATGTATAAGATTTATTAGGTCTAGTCTCTTATGACTAGCTACTCTGGTTTTTATGTTTTATTGATACATATGACCACCTTGTCATTCTTTTCTTCCTATTCTTCCATGTACATCATTTGTTAGATCCCATATGATGTCTGGTTGAATATCAACTCCTATTACTACTGTTACATTGCAAGTAAGTCTCAGACAGAGTGGCAAGATGCAATAACTACAATCTTAGCCTAAGCTTTGGAGATCCACTAATCATCTGAGGAAGAATAAGTGCAAATACTTGCTCAGGTAGTAGCTCAGTTGATAGGAGAAGATATAGATATACCAGCACAAACAGCTATAGAGAGGAAATAAGCTATTAATATCATTACTCTCATTCCCAAAGTAATAGGAAGCTGTACACTTTTAAACAGTTTGTAGCTTAGATTTTTGCATAATTGAGATCTCCATCATCATTCCACACCCAGGTCTGAAAAATTACATTGGTGAGATGGTGTGGTATATTAGAGCTTTTGCTCAGGTATTCTGCCTAATCTTTGTTGTATGCAGCCAGATCTCCTATCAGTAAAAATGGTTCATTATAAGACTGAATTGGCTATCTATTGCATAATATCTGTGATATAGCATCTGTAGATTGACCTTGTGTCAGGGATGGGCTCACACAGAGCTGGGCTAAGGGGTGCAAGAGGGCTAAAAGGGACAAGAGGTCAATACTAGGGAGCTAAAGATGGATACAGGAAGCCTATATATAGTAGAGTGGGGGATAGCCACAACAGGGGAATACAAGAGGTATACAATAGGCATACATGAGGCAGCATAGCTAGGGGAGGTTTACAAGAGGGAAAGGGTCATAGGAGATAGGTTAAGCATAGGGGAAGCAAGACAAGGTTAGATCTCTGACACCTTGAAGGCTGTAACTTTAAGATTCTTCCCTATCTCCTGTTAATTTTGGCAAAAACCACAGATTCAAAAAGCTCCTTACTGATCTCCCATGAACAATGGGGCTATAATATACAATCTAAGTGATACAAAAACCCAAAAAGATATAGTCTACAAAACAAAGATCATACAAGCAAAGTATATAGTGTAACAAGAGCATAACAAGATTCAAAAGAAAAGAACAAGATCTTAGGAACAAGTATAAGGAAAATCATATAAGAACAAGGACTAACAAGAATATCACAAGGATTATATATAGTAGTAAACAAGGACCATATAAGATCTAGGCCTTATGAGCAAGAACTTGGTTGTAAGTACAAGGCTTGTATAAGATTCAACAAGCATTATAGGCTCTTGTAAAAGGATGATCTACACTTATGGAGTTTGTACAAGGACTTTTTTCCTTGTAGCATTTCTTATTTTGCTGATGATGTGTTTACAACACATGGAAATATTATTGAGTAGGCTAAAGACAAACAAGAGTATTACAACATTTGTATAGGTAATAGACTCATGCTATATGCAGATTTAGAGTAAGAGGTCCCAATAGGGTTTGATCTATCTGTTCTAGAAAGGCATGCCATTTCTACCATTGGTATTCATCTCACACTATCATATACAGCTCCTCCCCCAAAAAAGCCCATAACCAGGCACAAAAGGGTAGTAGCTAGATCTCCAGCCCCTTCTCCATTCAAGGACAAAGTTGTTATCCCAGCAGAGCAAGAGAGTGGAAATTTGTAAGAACAATTGGATCTTAGATGGGAGAACATTACTTCACAAATCCACTCCATTGACAAGAAGAAAGTGATAGAACTACATCAGCAAAATGTCACATGGTGTCTAGCTACCCCATAGGCTGATTCTAGTGCCAGTCTAGCTAGAATCAGCCTATGGGGTAGCTAGACACCATGTGACATTTTGCTGATGTGATAGACTTAATGGAGAACCTTTTTGACTGGTGAACTATAAGGTCCAGATTGTATTGCAATGAACATTCCTTATAACACCTTCATATTCAGAATTGCTGACCATAAGTTGTTTATAAGAACACTTTGATAAATAGTGTCAATCTATTAAGTTGATTTGCATCAGTAAAACTTAAAATTGGAGTTGCTAGTCATAAAGAACTAGACATAAAGGGTCTTATATAAGGCAAGTGTTAGCATTTTTAGATGTAATAGAACTAATACTAGACTAATATTAGGTCTAATTAGAAGGGGGAAGATGCTAATTACACTAAAGCACTAAAAGCACTTCATTAGTGCTAGTATTAGACTAATATTAGATACTGAGTTTTACTGATATAGACATAATTTCCTACCATATCAATAGATGAAAACTCATAAGTTACAAAACAAATATGGACTTTTTTCTTTGCTAGAGGGAGTGGAAAGATTTCTTAGAAGGTGTCACCTGAGGAAAGCAGCTCCTGCAATCCTTCCTACAATTCTTTGAAGGTGTCAATAGTTGAGTTATGGTCTGGATAAGTACCAGAGGGGGTTACAAGATTATAAGCATCCAAATTGATTGCATCAATGCTGGGAAGAGAATCTGAGCAGACCTCCAATACTGCTATCTTTATTTTAGAGAGAATAGGTTCATCAGCACTTGCTATTTTGTAGGTCTTAAGACCTATATGCATTCCTCTATTGGAAATCATGTAATTGATCAATATGAAGTTTGACATGCTATGCTAGTGGTTATAGTAAGGTTTGAGAGCATGGAAGAAAACTGAAGCTGCAAACTGACCCCATTGGTAGATGTAGTATTTGGGCAAACTTATGGCACAAAGCTCTATTATTTCATAGGAAGTTCAAAGGATTTAGTGTAATGGGATTGCCAGATCTAGTGGATCCTATTATAGGACTACTTATGCTAGGGAGATGCTTGCTTTGTGCCTTTAGCCCTACCTCATAACAACAATCAAACACTTGATACTAACCTCCACCATTGTCAGGCCTTGGGACCTAAGTAAGCCAGCACCACATTAGATGTATGCAAGCATGTGTATCAGCAAAATGTCACATGGTATCTAGCTACCCTATCTAGCTACCCTATAGGCTAAGTCTAGTTGGACTAGCACTAGACAAACACTAGATCAATGCTAGACAACCCTTATCTACTATCTAGTGTTTGTCTAGCACCTGTTTAGCACCTGTCTAGTACCAGTCTAGTGCCAGTCTAGCCAGAATCAGCCTATGGGGTAGTGTTACAGATCAAGCTAGCAGCCATATTGGAGTAGCTGTCATAAGTTTATTAAATCGATAATTATGTGCTAATACATACTATAGTGAGAGTAACATGGAAGAGGAGAAATGACATCTGGTATGCCAACTTTCTGTTACACCTCTGCACACCTCTGCACTATTCCTAGCCAGTCTGCACCCTAGCATGCACCAGTGCACCATAGGTGTGACCCCTGGGACCCTCTAGACATCCATGCACCCCTATGTGCCCCTATGTGCTACCTCTGAGACCCCCTTGACTCTATTCCTTCCCCTCCTCTTCTTTTTGTTTCATCTGTCCCTGTCATTGCTTCCTTGCTCTAGATAGTGTGCACTAGTGCACAGCCACAGTGCATCATCCCCTCCTTTGTTCCTGTCACTTACTTAGTGTTTCAGTTGCAGTATATAGCTCATGTATTCTCTAGGTAGATACATTAGCTAGAAAATCAACAAGGTTGCCCCCCAGCTCTGCTCCTGAGTTCCCAAGTTGCTCCCCTGCACTCTACACAGTGAGGGCACCCTCTCCTGAGTCCTCTCCACCCTCTGCACTCCCTCAGTCATCCCTCATCCTCAGCCCACACCTACCTCCAGTTGTTCTTGCTCTTTGGTGCACATGCGCACTACATGCTATTGCACACTAGTCCCCAGTGTTGGGCACTTAGGTCTTTGAGGCCTAATAACTCCTGACAAAGCAAACAGTTGCACATGATCCATGAGAACCTGTAAATTTTCTAGTGGCCCCAATGAGCCAATGTTTCCATACAGCTTTGCAAGTCAAGCTGTTGAGCCATCAGGTAAGGGAATGGATGCCACCTCCACTTAGTGGTGGCACCAAAATGAGCCCATACAGTACATTAATTGTGAGGATTATCAAAATTTTGTGCCTTCTTTCTGGCATATAGTGATCCTGTTATGTCAATATAGTCATTTTCAGCAATTCTGCAGGAATATATAGGTAAATGAGCACACAACAATGTGGGCTAGTCACAAAATGGGCATATTATGTAAGTAGGTCTGATGTAGATAGGAATGAAGTAGTCAATTTTCTAGCTATAGATACATGAGATGAACTAGCTAAGACTATATAGAGGAAGGAGGGGGTGATGAGGATGGCTACCTTGTTGGACAAGGTAGTGAGGGAGGATGGACTGGATAAGGAAAGGGATGAAGGGGATGAAGAAGAAGAAGAGGAGGACAAGGGAGATGAAAGGAGAGGTTGACTAGTCACTTTCCCAATTGGGAGGGCAACTAGAGGCAGCCATCAGAGGGAGTAGTGGCTGGCCATGACAAAAACCAATACACACCCCATTTATACTAGCTTGTACCCCTGAAGGCTACATCTGCTACATACTTTGGCAAACCTCTGCCACTGAAATGTGATATCAACAAGCATATTGAGCCTCAAGAAAAAAATACATACAGCCTGGCCTTGTTCCCCAGGGTCAACTTCTTTCCCTTTTCTGCAAGAGTTCAATATCCTCACTCCTGTAACATGCCTCATAACCTGAGCCCTAAAGGCTAATGGTGAGGATGCCACAGCATTTGTAGCTCTGATTGCATTGTAGACCAAAGGAGTCATGTCTTGGGGAAGGTTAGCCCCATCATTGTGAAAGAACTGAGCCTGGCTGAGGATATCATCTGATATATGTTGTCAGTGGCCATAGCTTGGGTATCTAGAGACAGATGTACTTGATCTTTGATTGATAACTAGCCCATGACGTCAGGAAATCAGTGGGGTTCTTTATAGATATACAGAGATATAGCTAGACTGTAGATGCTTTAGCAAACCCTCTCTCTATTGAGACCTATGCAGATCTAGCTAGACATTTTAAGAGAGTGATTTAGACCATGTCTTCACAATAAGACCTAATAAGGCTGTAGAAGTCCATTTTAGATCATACTAGTGCTTATCTACTGAATGAGGTCAGGTCAAGGTCTGTTCTGCTACCTGGCACAGCATGAGCAAGGATCAACAGCACAAACAGGTCCTGTATCTGTGCTTGGAGCACAAGCTATCCAGCTCCTGAACAGCTTAATATCAATTTTTTTTGGACTACAAAATTTCTATCAAGTGCTACAGAAGTAGCTGTATATTGGAATGCAATGATTTGGTGGTGACTTGCACATTGCCATTGTTTCAGCCCATTTTTTTTCCTGTGTGTATATAATAAAATATCAAATTTATTGATTAGGGTACAAGGAATTAAGCATGCACAGGACAAGAGAGATGAGGGGCTGTTCCAAGGACCCCAGCTGTTCCAAAGACCCCATAAAGACTGTATCTATGACAAGGGAAAAGAGTACAAGGAGAGCTAGTCCAAAGCTGAGTACCCTTGTAAAGTTGCTATTGCTTTCATCAATGATACCACATTTGCAATCACATCCAAATCCATCCACAAAAATATCAAGAAGCTGGAGATGATCATAGCCAGGGCTCAACAATGGGCTAGGAAGCACACCAGTTAATTCAATATGAACAAATTTCAACTCATTCATTTCTTCTACAAGAAATCCAGCATAGGACATCAGTAAAACTCAAAAATTGGAGTTGCTAGCCAGAAGACACTAGACTTTATAAGTCTTATTTAGTGCTAGTACTATCAATTTTAGAGATAATAGAACTAATACTAGACTAATATTAGCTCTAATTAGAGGGGGAAGATGCTAATAACACTACAGCACTAAAAGCACTTCATTAGTGCTAGTACTTGACTAATATTAGAGAATGAGTTTTGCTGATGGTGCCATAATTGCTGTGATGAGAGCATCATCAACTCAACTGAGCCTGACAGATGCTACTGTATCTTATAATGGAGGTGCTTTTCTCTGTTTCATATGACAGCTCACATTGCATTACATATTCATCAGCAAACAGTCCTTTATCTATCAAGGTCTATAGAGACTTGATTAGACTTTAGACCCAATAGCACCACCCCTTTCTATATAGCTTCATATATAGATTTACATAGACAAAGTTAGACCTATTGTTAAGTACCAAATATCCTGCTCCAAACCCCACTCCTCTGATTGTTTCCCACTTTCTCCAATTTCCCGCTCCTGGAGCATCAGAGCAGTGGAGTTTAGAACTCCACTGCAAACAGCTGTGTTTTACCACCATATGGTAACTTCCAGGATCCTCATGCTAATAGCTGTTCAGAACAGTTAGAAAAATCCTTTTATTCATCTACTAATTAGTCCTACAATAGTTTGATTTTTTCTATAAATTCTGGGATGTATCTTAGGTAGTTCTCTAGTCAGATTATCAAATTAGTTCTCCCCAATAAATCCCACTTCCCCACTTAGTTCCCTGCTTGTCCACTCCTTCTCTATCTCTCATCCAAATCCCACCACCTGTATCCCCAAACCATGACCCTTGAGCGCACCCCAGAATACCAACCCTGGGTTAAACCTTGCTCATACTCCACTTGTGGAGTTTGAGCAGAGAACTCCGCATCCAGGTGTAGACTTAACACCTATCAAGGTCTTATATCTAGTCATTAGACTCTATTAAGACTGCTTTAGACCTTTGTCTAATCAAATATTTGACCCTGATTCCACTAATGAATTGCATTGTCTCAGTTGTTCCAGCCAAATACTAACAAACAATGAAGATAACTAATTACAATGAGCAAGGAGTCATAGGATAAGTTTTGGTCTTTTATTTGTGGTTCCTGCAAGTGTCCCTAGTATGGGCAAAGAAGACCCTCAATGGTTGGGAATGAGGTAAAGCTCATCCTATTCACAAGGATATGCTTGTACATTAGAGAAAGAACAATTGATTGATGCTAAGACAATGCAAATATTATGACCTACTGTGTGACTCTAGTTATTGAAGTGTATAGCTACTGCCATTCTGTTCATGGCCGAGGCCTCTTAATCTTCCACCAACCCCCCTTCTTCATTCATCCTGCTTTGTGTCCCAAGCCCGTCTGCAAGTGCAACCGCATTGAGACTCTGCGAGAGAGAATCAATCACGTTTGACGCTTTGCCGCCTGCAGTCTGATCTCCTGACTTGGATCGTGTAGTATGCGGGTTGTACAGTGCCGATCCAGATTTCGGAGGTGGGCGTTCGAACACCACGTCTGCATCGTCTAGCCTCGTAGCCGCATCCGACTTTGAGGTAGCGGGACCTGGGCCTGCAGTGGGACGGGGCGGAAGAGATGCTGATCCGCCAATTGTACCCGGGGTCCTCGCTGGACTGGACGTCAATACACTATTCCAGACGCTAGTGGGTGACGTGGTGGTGGCCTTGGGACGTGAGACTTGACCTTGCCCTCCACTACTTGTGTTGCGTCCATCATTACCAGTGCCTAAAGGCGGAAACTCTTTTGAATCGCTTCCTGAAACGGAGCTCGCGCTAGAAATGGTACCAGCAGGAGGAGTGGTTGAGGGGAGCGACGGTCGTGAGACATTTCCTACACCTGTGGCGGACGTCTTATTGCGGTTCTGCACTACTCCAGATCGTGTATTAAGCACCCAATCTGGTCTTTCAGGTAGTGGATGATGTTGAGGTGGCTGAGAC